>PVLD010032116.1:0-15004 GCA_004027595.1 Dinomys branickii
TCTTCTCAGGCCAATAGGAAAAAGATCTAGAGGAGATTAGGACCGCGCATCAGTCCAGGGCAGACTTGGACAGAGGTGAGGAGGAGAAATATGTGGCACATCTGAAAGCCGAGGAAGAGAAGGCAGCACGGCCCTCTGGAGGTGTGTCTTCTACGTGCCTGCCCAGGACGCCCTCTGATAGGTGGGCCGGGGCCCGGGCTAATGCCCTGCTCTTGTCATCGCTACTCTCTTAATGATTTTACCTTTGAATCTCTAGTCCGTAAGTGACATCCAGCGGGACAACAGGGGCTGCCCAGGAAGACAGGACACCTGCACACCTGCGCCTGTGAGCACCCACATCCGCCAGGCTCAAAGCAAGTGCGCCCTCAGGAGGCGGTACAGAGATCTACCCAGAGTGGGTGGCTGCCAGTCCCGAGAGCCCATACTGCCCTTTGGAGCTGAACGGTGCTTCATATGCAAAAAGGGGTCAGGGGCATTTGCAGAAATTTGTCCTACAGTCACCGCACATTGTTTTCCACAGTTTCACTTACCTCTGGTCAACTACAGGTCAGAAATATGACTGGGAGAATTCCAGAAATAAAGCATCCCTACAGTTTAAACTTTGTGCTGCTCTGACTAGTGTGGTGCCTGCTCTGCTGCCCTGGGGTGTGAGCCGCCCCTTTGTCCAGTGTGCTCAGGCTGTACACCCCGCCTGCCTGTTAGTCCCTCCATACCTGTCTGGGCGGGGCTCCAGCTCTCCTGGTTTTCATGTAACTATCATCAGTCACTGTGCTAGTGCCATTCACCTACAGCATCTGTCCCGAGCCGCTGCATCCTCCCCCACATCCTGCAACAAAATAAGAGTCCTGACTGAGAGTCAGACTGCCGCCATCCTAGATTGACCAGGGACCACTTTAAGCCTCTCCCATCCCACTATGCTTTTCCAGCTGCTAAAGATGTGTAGTTATGGTTTAATAAGGCCCAGTAACTATGGCTACACACTATCACCCCATCATTCTTCAGCCCTGCCTTGGCAGGCAACCACCACTCCCCATGCTCTCCCACGCCTTGTCCCTGGCCGGTGGCCTCAACTCCTCTTCACTAAACTCTGCCCTCAGATTCCATATTGACCTTTCCTCTCACAGCCCCCTTTATGTCCATGACCCTATAAAAGATCTTAGAGCCTGTGCCAGAGTTACTGGTCTGGCATGGTACCAGGGTGGTCCTTCGCAGACTGGCTCTAAATAAACCTGTGCTGCTGAGCTCATATTTTGTTTTTTCCTAACATGGGCAGCATAGTAAGAGATTTTGAGGTTGTTCTTTTCTTTTTGGTACTGGGAATTGAACTCATGACCTCAGGCTTGCCAGGCAAGTGCTTCTGCTACTGAGCTATATCCCCGGTCAGTAAGGGATTTTGAGACCAAATTCACACACAGATTTTGTAACAGAATCTTGTTAGAATTGTTCTTTTTTTATTAGTCATTATTGCTAAGAATCTCTTCCTGCATCTTAATTTAATTTTTAAATTAAGGATAATAATTATTATGTATAAAAAATAGTATAAACCTGTACAGGGTTTGGTGCTATTTCAGGCTTCAGAAATCTACAATGGCTGGGCATCATGGTGCACTCCTGCAATCCCAGCACTCAGGAGGCTGAGGCAGGAGGATAGTTGGGAGTTTGACACCAGCCTGGGCTACAAAGTGAGTCCAAGGCCAGCCTGAACTGCATAGTGAGATCCTGTCTCAAAAAAAAAGTTCTATTATGGGTGTTGAAACCTATCCCCCATAGGGAAAGCTGACCCCTGTGTTTTCATCCCATGTGTCTTGCTCATGGAGACCAGCAATGCTGCCATCTTTGGAGAGGGCCACTGGAGCACAAGCCTTGGAGGCCACCTTGCAAGCCACACTGCAGGCACTGCCTCTGAAACCTTCATGCCTGCTAACCTGACAGATTTGCATGGGTGGGTATTGCAGTCCTGCTGATTGGTGTCTGCTCACAGAAAACCACTCCTGGGGTACATCAGTCTCTTAGGGTTTGGACACCTAAGCTGCCTGTGGCTGCTCCCAGATATACCCTTTGGGAATGGCAACTGTCTGCATGCATTCAGTGTAGAGTAAATGTCACCCTGCTTTACCCTTGGTATGGATCAGGAGGACGAGCACGGTGATGGTGATGATGAAGAAGACGGAGGACCTCACTGTGTAGCCAGCTGGCCTCACACTTGCAGCGATCCTCCTGGGTCAGCCTCCTGGGTGCTGGCTGGGGTTACAGGTGTGGACTCCGAGGCCCACAAGAGGATAATTCTCCCTAAATGTTGGCTTCCTCCTCAGGGGCTCAAGGCAGCATAAGTCATCTGAGCACCAAAGGTGTTAAAGTCAGCATTCAGTCCAAGGAACCATTCAGATCAAAGAGAATCCCAGGTGAGACGATTCATCAGAAAATGTTTTCAACTTGCTTCACGGAATAGCGTAAGCATGCCTAAGAATTCAGTTGGCCTTTTATTCCACAATTAGTAACGAAAGAGTTTGAGTGTTTGTTCTTTTTTTTTTTTTTCTAACGAAAGAGTTTGGATGTAATATAAAGGCGGAGCAAATGGATTTCTAAATCAGACATTATGACTTCTGTCCCTCCCACCCTGCCTCAGATCAAGGCTTTACGCATCTGAACCCTGTGTTTCTGACATTATTTACGGCTTCAAGTGCACAAAGGTGACAGAAAAGAGGGACTTGTGTTGTAGCGTGTCTGACGAAGGATAGAGTTAAAGGTCTGCAGGCCCTGGGTGTATGAAACCCTTATCAGGAGGAGACTGGATGTCACGAGGTGGGACTTCTTGAATTGCTCAGATGGGCTTCTGGTACAGTCTCTTTTGGAAGCAGAGATGGAGTTTCAGGGTGTGCACCGGTCGGGGGGATGCCTGACTTTACAAGCGCTCTGACTTCCTCTGTCCATGGGAAATCACTGTGGCTGGAGCCCACACTCACGCTGCTGGAGAAGGCTTCTGACCTGAAGGAGCAGCCCTGGTGCATGGTAGGGGTGAGTATCTGTGGAACAGATCAGTGAAGGGTGTTTGTCTTCCCAAGTGAATGCTTGATGTTAGTTTTGTGGCCTATTTTTGATGAGTCAACAGCATGCCAGGAAGGTGAGCATGGTATTTTCACCCATTTAAAACTTGCTTTTCAAGACAGGGTCTCATTTTGTAGCACAATCTGTCCTCTGACTCACAGCAATCTGCCTGTCTTTGCCTCCCAAGTGCTGAGATTACAGATATATGCCACCATACTTGGTTTAAAGTGTTTAAAATATACTTTTATGGGTGCTTGCTAATTTTACCAAATATTGGGATTCAACATGTAATTTTTATAATGCTAAAGTTTTTATTATGAACATTTTCAATTAATACAGTAGATAGGTGAGATAGTGTATATACTAATTAGCTCAACTTACCCATTGTACAAAATGTGTGTATTTAGAACATCATGATGTAAAGCACAAATATAGTCAACTTTTGTTCTTCACCTTAAAAGAGAGTGGTGGATGGGGGTGCCCACCTGTAATCCCAACACTCTGATAAACTGAGGCAGGGCAGTCACAAGTTTAGGGCCTAGCCTGGGCAATTTAGCAACTCAGCAAGACCCTGTCTCAAAATAAAACATACAAAAGGGCTGGGGATATAGTGGAAAGGCCCTCAGCTATATTCCCAGTCCCACAAAGGACATCCCTCCATCCATGCATCCATCCACCCATCCAAGGCTGGGGATGCAACTCAATGGTCAGCTGCTCGCTTAGTGTACACGTGACCCTGGGTATCTTCCTCAGCAGTGTTACTGAGGGGTTAAAATCGAGCTCTAAAAGGTAAGGTTTTTTTCTTGTAGAGATAAGCTGCTTTTGAAAAGTTGCTCATACTCAGGGTGTAAACCAGTTCTCCCTCCTCTCCTCAGCGCAGATGAATACACAGGAAACTAGCTTATGTGTCTGAAAGGAATATGCAGGTACTAAGTTCAGAACCCTTTGCCAACTCTCCATCCCTTCTTCCCTCCCTCAATGGGCGCTGTGCCGCTGCGCCCCCTCGTGGCCACCGCGCGCTGCTGCATGTGCGCGCACCTGTCCACGCAGCCCGGGTGAGAAGAGTGAGCGCCACTCTCCGCAACCGCCAGCCTGAGAGGCGCGGTGTGGGCAGGGCCATGGTAACCGGGAGAAGGCCCCACGAGCAAGCTGGGAATCTGAGCTTTGAGTAGCAGTCCTTTGGCGCAGTCACTGCGTGACTGGCTTTGCTGACTTTGACCTCCCAATGTCAAAATTGTATTCTGTGAGAATAAAGAGATTATTCTAGAAAAGTAAATAAAAAATGTAAATCCCTAGGCACAGAGCATCTAATGACAATTTTCAACTGAAATGCCGAAAGGAACTATCAATACACAGCAAAGAGTAGAAAGCTTACATGTGATTAGGTTTTTTCTGTATCTTTTGTCATACGGAAATAAGTTTCTAGGCATCTTGGCTTTTCAATGAAGAGCACTTCTTACATGTTTTAAATCTAGACCCAGCATCTTAGAACTGGCTTTAACTAATCATTCATAATCACAGAGGGAAAGCAAGGGACTCTCCTGGTTTAAATTAAAAGACTTGAACTGAGTATATTTATGTCACATAACCCAGCACTGCTGGTATAAAGCATGTGAATAAACTGTAGTGGGGAGCAGAGTCCTAAGTCCAGTGACTTGAAGGTGAAATGTACCTTGAGCCTAAGAGGAAAGGCCATGAGCGTCCCCCCAGGGTGTCCTGGGCTGCAAACATCTTTGGTGTGTTGCTTCCATCTGCTCACAACAGCTCTAGAAGCAGTGTTGACAGCCACAGGTGTGGAGCAGTGGAAAGCAGGTGGCACATGTGGAAATGGTGTTGAGGGTTTTGGACTTTCAGAGGTTCTCACTGGCTACCACGTGGTTTCCCTGGAACGTGATTTTATATGCAAAGTGTTGCTGGAATCACACTGAAGTATGTTCATAAACAGAAAATCATCAAAGAGGAGTCAGAGAGAAAACTCACTTGTACAGTCTTCTAAAGAAAGGTTTGATACAGTTGGCAAATTATTTTCCTCACACATCTATTAATTTTGTCAGTTTTAGTTTAGGTACAAAATACCTGACATTCAGAACTTAATAAAAGCCATGTTTTAGCTCAGGGATTTAGAGATTGAGGTCAGTTATTATTTGACTCAGAAGGGAAATATCAGAGTGGAAGGAAATGAATAGGGAAAGGTAACTAGAATATGAGAACCAGGAAACACAGAGCAAAAGCAGTGGCAGAGAGGAAGTGGGAGGAAGATCTGGTCCCTGTCATAGCTGCATGACTCAATCAGGCATTCCAGAAAGTGCTTTCCTAGTATTCTACCCACCTCTCAAACACAAGATGTTAATGGAGAGTATCTCATCATTCCAGGAAATACTTTTCTTCTAGGATTAGTTGTGTGTTGAAAGAGGAAGAGCTGCAACTTGGGCAAAGGCAACTGGAGGAACAGGAAGCTTAGAGATGGTCTGAAGTCTGCAAGTTTCCTGCCCCAACTCCATGAAATGCATTTATTGAATTATTATATTGCCCTTCTTTCTCTCCATATATATATATATATATATAATATGTACATACATACATACACATACATTCAAGATACTCTAGGAGAGTATACTCTAGGAGAGTATGTAAGGACCCTATAGACTCCAAATTGTGGAGAAACAGTAATGTTTTCTCATATTTGCGCCTTTAAGATGGCTCCTATATTTCCTTGCTTCCAGGTATTTACCCAACAGCGAGTGACAGTTGCTCCTTGTGACAGGCCCACACAGAAGCGACAGCACACTTCTTAAGGCTGCACGAGGATCTGCATGGAAGCCAGCCCTCTAGGGTGTGGATTCGCCGGCCAGTCGAATGTTCAATGTCTGCTGCGCCAGCTGCCATCTGCCTGCAACTTTTTAAAATGAAAGACTCCAAAACAAAACTTAGCTCCCAAGAATTCCTGACCTGCACAAAGACAGAGAGATAAAAAATGATGGTTGTTTTAAGAGTTCGGACTTGCAACAGGTAACATACATAAGGGGTTCATTTAAAGGAAAAAACTATTTTTGGCCTCGCCTCAAGGGAGTTATTTTTATTATTTAAGTACAAACAACAGTATAAACTTTTGCTTGTGTACAACGTCTAAACCAAATGTATTTTAAAATTAAAAACAGTACAGCAAACATGACAAAACACTCAAAAAGTAACTGTAACCGAGGGTTGCTTTGCGTACACTGAAGGGCCCCCGAGGCCTGGGCACTGCTGGACGCCCACTCCGAGCTGGAGGTGGACGATCCGGGAACGCGCACCTCCACCGCACAGGGTCATAGCACCTTCTTTTTCGCGCCTCTGGAGAAGCGAAGCGGGCGCAGAACCGGCACAGCCCGAGCCCAAGGCCCGCATTAAGGCTTCCGCGCGCAGAACCGACATCGGCGGGAGCACGGGGCCGCAGCGGGCGGGAAACTGGCGTCGGGCACGCACGAGCTCCGCATGCCTTTGAACGGGTGTACCCCGGGCTCCATCAGCCGGCTTCAAGGCCACTTCCCCTCCACAGGAAGATGCGCGCAGTACCGGCCTCTGCCGCCAGGGTACATAGCTCGCGGAGGGGTGCGCATCCACCTCGTGCGCAGGTCGGCCCCTGGCCTCCGGGAGCCGCAGTGTGTGGAAGCGTGCGCCTTCTTTGGGAGCCGTAGTATGTTGAAGCGCGCGCCTTCTTCCACAAAGTGCTGGTCTCCGCCGCCGGGGGCGATGGCGCGCGAGGCGTGCGCAGGCTCCATGTGCGCCTCGCGCTCCGCCTCCGTCGCGTGGCGGGGGGCGGGCGCGTAGACCTCTGGGAGTTGTGGTTTCTGTGACTTGGGATCCCGGGCGCGTCCCCTGCGTGGGCCCAGCGCGGGACTCCAGCTCTCGCCGGCCAGAGAGCGCAGGTAGGAACACGAGCTGCGGGGCGGAGCGAGAGGGAAAAAAGGTAGGCGGAGCGGGGGTGGGGGCGGCCGCGCGCGGGAGGCGGGGCCTCGGCCGCGGAGCCGAAGCTGTTCTCTGTGGGTACCGGAATCGCTGGCTGCAGCAGAGTCGGACTGGCGCCCCGGAGTGGTCGCGCGGGCATGGGCGCCGCGGGCTGGACCCCTCGCTCTCGGCTGGGACGCGGGCGACCCGTGGGGCGGGAGGCAGGTCCTGACCTGCAGAGCCCTGAGGGATCGCTGGAGGAGAGCGGGCCGGCGCCGCGCGGCGCTCCCGCAGCAGCACAAACGGCTCTTGTCATCCCACGTCGTGCAACCTCGAGGGCGCGTCTGTCCCCCAGGACTGTCCTGCAGCCGCGGAACTGTCTGGGCCCGTGCTCTTAGTTGTGGATCTTGGAAATCTCGGTGCCCGCAGTAGTGTTGGCGCTTGTGCAAGGAAGATGCCGAGTTTGCCTTAAAGGAGTGACTTTACTGGGAGCATACTCTGTATTTTGTGTACTTTACTTGTGATGTAAGCGGGCACACAAATCTGGACATGGGCACGGCAGTGAGTGGAGTTCCTGGGCGTTTGGATCACTTAGACTGTTAACGAAGTACATGTGGACATACCAGATTATCACTCGTGTGCGTTTGCTCTAAAACACAATCTTTCGTGGGAATGGTATCTTCGTTGTTTTTGCTTCACAGCCTAATAGATTAGCCTGCCCACGGTGGCACCCCGGTAGGTTTTGTTAATGGACTCTGCCCGCCTGTTAGGGTCCTGTTTTTTCTTGTCTTTAAAGGGCTTGCCCGGACATCTAAAGAGACCTAGAAAGCTGTTTTCTTTTTTTTTTTTTTAAACTGAGGTAATACTCGTCTTTTCAAAACGACATTAGGATTTTTTTTTTCTTAACATCTCTTCCCCAAGCAGCTGTTTTCTTAATCCAAAAGTTTTAAACACTGGAACTGGGTCTTTGCAGTTTTTTAGATGGCTCTGAGCCTTTACTTACAAAGTATTTAGCATTCTCAAAACTATCTCATATATGAGATTATGTCCAAGTTATTTTAGTAGCAATTATTTTATTAGACAAATCACCACCTCTTTGTAAAAGTTACTCGTGTGACCTGAACAGAATTAAACGCTATTTAAATGAGTTCATGAAAATACAGTATTATACAGTCTTGTTTATCCTGTTAAGGTTCTTCCTTTGTAATGCTTTGTTTTGTTTTTGGGTACCAGGACTGAAAATCAGGACCTTGCACTTGCCAAGCAGCTACTTAGGCCACAGAGCTATCTCCTGGGCCCTAACCTGTTAAGGTTAAAGCTTTCTTTTTTATGCTTTTATTAACAGGGTTGACCAAAGTGTGCCGTATGTATGATGCTTGATAACGTCTGCTGGGATTGTGTTGTATAGGTTGCCTTTTCTGTGTGAGTCCTGGAATCTACTTGCAGAACACCCTTAGAAGATTTACGACCTTAACAGTCTTTTGGGGTTCAGCACAATAAACAAAAAGCCTGCCTTCAAGCTTAAATCTTTGTAGACCTGCCAGGCAATTTCTTAGTTTAAAAGAAGTTTTTCCTGTACCCTTCGTACCGCAGTTAGACCAGGCCAGATTAAAAAATAGGTAAACTGTAGAAAGGACAGGTAATGTATGGGCGAGAAGATCTGTACTCGTTGTAAAAATTAACTGACTTTCAATAGCTACTGAGCATCTGGTCAGATAATAAATAGACTATTTTAATCTAAATAAAAACTGACAGACTGATTTTCTTTCTTCCCTTTTGGCACTTTCAAAACTAAAAATAACAGAAGCATTTTGATTGCAGACTTTGCCACAGTTTCTTTTCCCGTTGTGCTCTCATGTTTAAACTAAAACATTTTGAGTGTAAGCAGAAAGCGAAAGCCCAAGATTTTGCTAGGTATTCTTCCCAGATTAATATTTTTAAAAATTTAGTTCTTTCTTCCATTTCCATCATCATTACTCTCTCTCTTTTTTTTTTTTTTTGTGCCAGAAATTGAACTCAAGACCTCGCACTTCCAGGCAGGTGCTTACACCGCTGCATCATCACTACTCTTAAGTCAGGTGCTTGTACCGCTTGTATCATCGTTACTCTTAAGTCAAGGCAGTATTTTTCTTTTAAAAGACTCTTCTTCACTGCACGTCAAAAAAAAAAAAAAAAGAAAGAAAGAAAGAAAAAGCCCTCCTGCTGGCAGTGCATACTGCAGACCTCAGAGCACATTCTCTGGCAAGTTCCTGATGTAGGTGTGGAGTTACAGCAGTGATGGACCGTAGTGCCCCAGCCCTCATGCAGTGTACCATTTAGAAGGGAAGACAGCATCAGAAAGTAATGACAAATGCCCCAGAGATAGTCATAGTATGGTGAGTAAAAATATAGCAGTGTAAGAGGATAAGGAATGATGGGTTGGTATTTTAAGCAACATGCTATCATATGGACAGTCTGGAAGAACAATTTATATTCTTGAACCATTCAAATTACCAACATCTCCTATGTTCACTGTGCTAGACTGCACAGATAGAGCACCAAGAAAGGTCTCCCTAAGGTCAGGAATAACTCACAACCCCAAGCAAGCTCCACAGGGTAGTGAACAATTCTTTTCTTTAGTATGTAAGATATCCTGGGAGTCTGGCAACCTGCTAGCACTGAGCGGACATCTTCTTACAGACCGCTTATTTTAAGCATATTGGTCAGAAAAGCCCACTTTGTAGAAGTGACAGTTGAGCAAGGAGGTGCATGAGTCACTTGATTACCAGGATGGGCAGCTCTTCTAATCTAGCTGCTTGCTTTAGCCAGCTGAAACTGGTCGGCGAGAGCAGCCGGGAGGACCCTTTCTGCTGCAGAGTCCAGCCTGCCCACAGGGCCTGGAGAAGAAAATAGAGATGATGACAATTGCCTTGGGGCACTTAGAGGCATCTTCATCCCAGCGCAGTGGGCTTGGTAAAGCCTTGCAGAGTTATTTTATGGTTAATTTTTAAAAATGTGACCCCCCCCTCCAAAAAAAAGGCTTTTCTTTGTAGAGTATTTCAAAAGAAATGAAAGGAAAGGGGTATATGCACTCCAATACTTGGACTCCTCGGTGTGGTACTGCATACCTTGTCCCTGCTTGCAGGTGTGTTGATAGGAGACAGGCATAGGGCGAGTAGGTCAAAAACAAATTGAGCTTGTTTTGCAATTTTGCCTGGGGCTGGTTCTTCCAGAATTACCCCAGTGTGTTAATTGTATTTCTGTGCTTCAGTTTCCTTGCTTATTAAACAATGATTTTTATTGGGTTATTATAGAGGTTCAATTAATAAAACAGCCAGAATAGTGCCTAGCTCACAGTAAACACTCCAGGAGCTTCACAGAGAAGCGATGGTAGGGTGGTGACTGACGGCTGGGCTCTTGTGTTTTGGGAGGTGTCTTTGAAGTTGGCAGGGTACACATGCTGGTGTAATGGTGACTGTCCTTTTCAAGACCTTGACCTTTGATAGACCTGTATTTTTTCTCATTTTTAAAATTTCTATTTCTAATTGATGTCATTCAAGAGCGTGCATATGAGAGTGGAATTTTATCTGATTTTTTAAGACTCTTTAAGCTTTGAACACTCACCTTACCTTTAATGTACTTTTAGATGTCCTCTCAGTGCCAGCAGGTTGTCAGACTCCCAGGATATGTTACATATTAAAGAAAAGAAATGTTCATTACCCTGTAGAGCTTGCTTGGGGTTGTGAGTTATTCCTGACCTTAGGAAGATCTTTCTTGGTGCTCTGTCTGTGCAATCTAGCACAGTGAACATAGGAGATGTTGGTAATTTGAATGGATCAAGAATATAAATTGTCTGTTCTTCCAGACTGTCTATATGATATATCGCATGTCAGTCCATGTGATACCTGAATAGGAAAAATTAGTATTTTTAAAAATGTTATTGGTGTACGTAATACACAGTCTTTTGATGCATGTAACTGTTCAGCTTGATGTATTTATATTTTTTAATTTTAATTTTTAAATTTTAAAGACAAAAGAATGTAGACGTATAAACCAGAAAAACACAAAAACAATACAAGAAATACCAAATTATAGAGAAGATAGTAGGGAATTAGCCCTGGATGCTTTATTACATAATATTATCTCCACATTTGTTACTCAGTTATACAGATGATGGCTTGTTTGATTAATCAGTTTTCTCCATCCTCATCTCTTGTTCTATCACCCAATGAGTCATCTTCCCACTGATAATAACTGTACTTTTGTGTTTATTTACTCCCTCAGACTCTCACCTTGGGAAGAGACATGGCTGCTTCAGATTATGCTGTAACATATATGGGTGCATACAAATTGCTATGGCAGGAGGTGGAAAAACACCCATGCTCAAAGACAGCAGATAGGCAGGGAACCAGGTTCACTGTGGTCAAGCCCCCATTGATAAGCCCTAAAGGCCATCAGGGGTCCAGTTGAGTCAGTGGAGTTACCCAGCGAACCACCAGGCTTTGCCTCAATACATCATGTCTGGAGGTCCAGTCGAGTCCTCAGGGTCACCCAAGCAGACCACCAGGCTCTGCCCCATTGAGGCTCTGCCCGGGGGCTGGTCAAGTCCACGGGGTCACCCCCAGTGGACCGTCTGGCTCTGCCTCATTGCCATGCTGCTGGAGGCCCCATCCAGGTCTTCAGGGTTCTCATGTAGCCTGGAGGGAGCCGCCTCCTGCCTCAGGCTACTGAGCTCCCTGTCAAGACCCCCGGGGTCCCCTTATAGGCCACTAGTGTCTCCCTGCAGGCCACCTATGACTCCTTGGAGGCTGTCTCCACCCAGCAAGAGAACTGGGTCTGCACCCTAGTTCCAGGTCTTCACCTCCTCCCACCTCCTGATCTCCAGTGTTGCCATTCTCCGCCCCTTGCAGCTGGGCATTGGGCACACTTACGATGCTGGGCACAAGGGCGTGAGGTCTCCCCCACCCGTGCTCACTGAGGGAGCCCAGGGTGTGAGCTAAGTTTAGTTATTAGTTCTAGGAGAGAACTGGAGCATTTTCTCGGGTCGGCAACAACTGTAGAGTATGTTGTCTCTCAGACTCCCGGACTGCTGCTTTTCGTGTAATTTTTTGCTATGGGTTCATGCAAGGTTCATACATGCAAGCAGTATGGAGACCCTCTTGGTGCTCATATTAGTAGTTTAGGGTGAGTTCTGAAGCCCATAGACTCAGACTGTTGTTGTCAGGGACACATGTTGAGTGCTTGGGTCACCAAGACTCAAGGTGCTCACAGAGGGAGTTCAGGGTGGGAGCTGAAGCCTGGTAACTCAGCTCGTGCTTCCTGCTTGGTGTTGGAGTGAGAAGGGCGTGGGGCCGTGTGATCCACCTCCATCTGCACCTCTCTTATTGTTGTGCTCCAGTTCTTGTTTGTTCTTTGGATGGATCCCTGGGAAGTGCTGTGGCCCTGGGGTTGCTGCCAATGCTCTCTGCTGCTCTCTGCTGGTAGTTGCTCACACAGTGGAGAGATAGGAGACCACAGCCTCGGGGCAGGTGTAGAGCTGGGTGTGATGGGCTGTGTACTGGTTGTTTTGACTCCACCTTGCCTCCAGACGCTGATTAGAAAGGTTGCTGCAGGGTGGGGATTCTGTTTTAGTGGCTGTTGTAATTTCTCATCCTTATACTGGGTTTGACAACACCTCCCTACCGCCATTGCCTCTTTTCCTGGCTGCGCTTTCTCCTCTCTGGTCCTGGACCAGCTCTTTGAACTCTGCTCTCCCTTGGCTGAGTCCAGAGGCTCCGATGAGCATGGCTGTGAGTGCCAGAATGAGAGAGCGGGCCAAGGATGTGTTTGAAGTGGTGACTCCCTCCTTCTCTGTTCCTCTTCCTCCAACTGCGCCATAGTGGCCCTCTGAGCCTTTCCTCCAGAAGAGGTCTTGTTTGGTCTTTCTGAGGGCTTCAATTCTCATTTCAGATCCTTCCTGGGTTCAGGGTACATATTTCTTTCCTTCCTGTCTTTCTCATGTTGCTATATTCCAGTGTCTGGGTGGCGATCCTCCAGGAGGGTCTTCCTCTGCTGCTTACTTGGTCACCATCTTCCCAGAAGTCCAAGCTTGATGTATTTTTATAAACTGACTGTCTCCAAACTAAATAGCACTCATTTTTAGAAGGAAAACTACCGACACCTTGTAAGATTCCTTCATGCTGTCCTGTCCTGCCAAATAGGTAACCACTATCCTAGTCTTTAACTGTAGAGCTTTGATTGCTTTTGTACTTAAGTGGAGCCATACAAATATGTACCTGCTTCTTACAGACTGCTTATCTTAATATGATGAAAAATAATATTTAACAATCTATTGACAACATTTTAATGTCTGCCTAGTATTCACAGGTACCACATAGTCTGTTTAGCCAGTCCCTTATTTGTACATTTATGGTGCTCCCAGTATTGGTAATTGACACTGTGATGAACAGAGATGTTTGAGTGTGTCAATGACTGTTCTTTTTTTTTTTCAATGACTGTTCTTTAGAATAAATTCTGAGACATAGAATTGCTGGGAAAATGTTCTACCACTGTAAAGTATGGGCTGTATATTTCCAATGAGCCCTACCATAAAATCACTGTCAGCCTTTCCTTCAAGTCCCATTATTTGATTCTTATTTAAGAAGACATTTGTCCATTTCACTGTAGGACATAACTGGTGTCTTACGGCTATAATTCAAACATGACTGCTGGTTAAGTTGAAGATTTTTTTTCATAGACTGCTGATGATGTGCTGCCTTTGCTGAATTGTCTCAGTGTCCTTTTTGTCTTGTGTTCACTTTGTAGCCTCCCCATATTTCCAGACACCGAATTCAGACACCCCTGTGGTTGTAGCATATAATAGGATGTTGAGGGTGTGTGGCCAAATGGGTAAGGGGGCCAGGAACTTGAGCAGCATTCTTACACAGTTATTTGTTAAGCATCCCCTTGGCTTTACATCTTGTACCACATACCCAGGAGTCTGTTGGGCTGGTTTACATTGATGGCGTGGGGCAGAGGAGACCTGTTTTTCTGAAGTCTGACTTCAGTATATCTGGGAGTAGATGTTCTCTAAAAGGCCAAAGTAGGCCCTGTGCTTCTCTGAAGGAAAAAGGTATGCATAAAGCCAAGGAGTTGAACAGAAGCGGCTTAGATGGGGATTAGAAGTAGGAGGATTGACAGTGGCAAAGAGATGGAATAAAATAAAAAAGTAGTGTACATCTATAATCCCTGGGATTTTCCCATGCCACGTGGTTACCTTTGTATGTATTTTCTTATTTTTAGAAAAAGTCTTGTTTGGCAGTAATGTGGAGAAGTCAGGAAGCAACCAGTTAGGATATCCTTGTGCTGGTCAAGGTGAAAGATAACAGTCCAGACTGAAGCAGCAATTAGAATTAATACTGAAGGAGGGACAGACTGGAGACATTTTTCATGGAGATTTTGAGTCATCAAGAAAAGGTTGAATTACATTTCATGTAATCTCTTTGTAAAAGACTTACTTTGATTAGCCATCCAAAATAAGGTAGTGGTGCCTATTTGGCATTCAAAGAGATATATGAATTATTTTGAAATTTTGCTTTTGTGCTGCAACCTTGTTTTCTGATGATGTCAGATAAGTGAGGTGTTTAGGTTAAATGAGATTTTTTCCCTTTCCCAGCTTTTAGTCTTTGGAGAAGATGTTTTGAAACAAATAGAAGCATCTAAAGACTTTTGTGTCTGTTTCTCTGGTTAAGAAACAGGCACATGGGATTTGAGTAACTTCTTAATGAGGAGACATGGCATGCAGGCTGGGAAGTCAGGGTCAGGACTGGCTGGCGACCACTTTGTTTGCCTCCTGTCACTAGAATGTGCTTGCTGTAGCAGGAAGCATGAACTGAGTTACTGGGCTTCGGCTCTCACCCTGAACGCCCTCTGTGAGCACCTTGAGCCTCGGCGGCCTGCGCAATCACCACCTGTTCCTGACAGCAATGGGACGAGTCCACAGGCTTTAAGACTCACCCCAGACTACTGATGCGAGCAACAAGAGTGTCTCCATACTGCTTGCATATATGAACGT
>PVLD010032117.1:0-15005 GCA_004027595.1 Dinomys branickii
ACAGATATACACTATTAATCTAATTTCCTGTCTTCGATTATTGCTTAGCATTAAGTGATATAATACAATAGTAGAACCATGTTAGCCCTCCTGCACATATGTATATTCATGTATATTCCTCTATACATACATACATACATTTTTGTCTTTTTCTTTTCTCCTTTCCTTCGTCCCATCCGTTCTCTGTTTTTGAACAGATGAACTATTACTTTTAAAGAGCGTTGCTATTAAAACTCATCTAAAAAGACTCAAAACAGTGTGTTCAACTGAATTTCCATTTAATTTCTTACAACTTTTTGAAGAAAATTCTTCAAATATTTTAGGGGACCTTTGTTCATACAGTACAAATGTGCTGATCTTAAAATCATCATTAGAATTTTCATTGATTACGTATAACCATGATAATCCCAAATGCCTGTAGCTTCTACAAGAAGCTAAAAGTTAATTTTAATTGCTTCTCAAATTACCGCAAAAGCAGAAGTAAAACCTAACAAAGTGAACTACAAAACATAGATAGTGGTAAAAATACCTCAGACTGTCTTCAGATTTTCATTAGGTAGTTTATTTATTTTGTGCTATGCCAACTTAATGTTTGATAATCTTTCCAGAAATAGGTCAGGCTTTAATCACGAAATGTTTCACAGAGTTTCATCTTTGGGAATTTTTTTCCCAATAGAACTGATTACTCTGTTTCAGTTAATATATTCCTGCTATGCCATATGAATGATGCCATGTGAATAATTTTCCTCATGTACACATCGAATATCTGGTCCCTAGATGTTTTCATCCTACTCAAAACCGTGTACCCCAAGCCAATTAAAAATGACATCTCCTTTTCCTCTAACTTTAACTTAAATTTAAAATTACAAGTAGCATTAATGATTTCACCTTCACCTAAAATTATTTAACAGAAAAATTAGATTTGTCACTAATATAAGATGATATATAACTGATTTAATTAAATCTCAAGTACCCAACACTTGTTTATTAATCTTCATGCATGATTTTAACTTTGATAAAATAAATGTTGCACAAATGGAATTATTAATTTTGAAAGCATTTTAACACAAATGTGCCAAAATACATAGTATAGCAAATTACTTCTACAAGTATGGTACTTTTTTATTTGTTATTGTAGTATTAGTTTGCTTCAGAAATATAAGCCAAAAATTATTATTATTCCTATCATTTAGCTGCTTCTCAGTCAACTTACTTAGTAACTGTGTCTTAACACAATGCTGTTCATGGTTCCTGGTCATGGCTGATAAAGTATGTTATAAACTGACAGCTCTCCCTCCAAGGAGCCTCATTTCTCATTCCTTTCTCACATAGAATCTCTGTTTCAATAAGATCCCTAGGCTTGCCATTTTTTTGTACCTTTCATAATGTCTAATCCCTGCCCGAAAGAATCATATTCATTGCTTTGTAAATCACTTCCTTCTATAAATGTTAAATAAACTAATTCCACAGTCAATTTAAAGTTTGATATAAAGCTATAGGAATTCTCTCATGGCCAAGTCTTTGCAAAAACCTCATACTCCTACTAATATTTCATGTTGATGAACCTTCCCATCTCTTCTATTGGATTACAAGCCCCTGCTGTGTATAAAACAGGGCTAATTATTGTGTAAGTGACCTAAAGCTGTAAGCTGCCCTCAATATCGCACTGGGTGTTGGTAATAATTATTCTGTCAAAGTTCAAGCAAGAGAAGATTAGGATTTTTCTATTTAACATCCAAAGTCATTTGGTTTTACTATCTCATCACAATATAATCTAGGATGTTTTTACTAACAGGGTGTCCTATAAATATTAAATAAGATAAAGTCAAAACCAGCTATAAAAATACCAAGTAAATAGATCGTGTAGGATATTAAGTACAGACAAATACGGGATGAACAATGAAAACAGCAAAGCAGAGTTACAATATGGGGGAAAGGGCTGGATTTGTGGTAACATTCTAAGTATTTTGCACATAGTATAATCCATGTAAAGATGATAGTTTCTTATCAAGAACATTTGAGCCAAAGAAAACTGCCTGCTTGAAACCCACTTGGCCTGTAGTTGTGGCTGAAGATAGAGCAGGTGGGAGAGTTCAGATAACGGAGGGCGGGGCGGTCAGGGCCCACACGAAGGCCTCCAGGATCATGGGACGGCTCTGAACAGCAGACAGCACGTAGGCGACTGGGAAGAGCTGGACGGATTGCGGAACTACACTAGCGGTAGTGTTGAGAATAAGCTGAGGGGAGCAGGATGACATTTCAGGCAGCTACTAGGAGTCCGTGGAGTTACAGAAAACAAAGAAAACTGCTCAGAAAACTGTGGCCACAGGGAACGCTGGTCTCCTGGAGTGACAGGAGATATTTTTAAAACATTGCTGAAAGATATGCAAAATGAATATGGACCATGATAAGATGGTAGGATTATTGCGAGGACTTTGACCTGAGCTGTCTAAGAAGGGAATCGCCATCAACAAAGATGCATGCATAAAATGTTGTAAATTGTTGCATTGCAGTAGCAAACAGGAGAGTAACCAAAACCATATTTGCACTGATCTGTTTTCTTAAAATGTTTAAATTTGAAATATAAGTAATCTTCATTTACATAAAAACATTTAAATGTCTTCATTATTAAAGCATGTAATAGAAAACAATAGCAGTTAAAACAATAAAAGTGGCAACTATAAAAAAGTCCTAAGATTTCACCCTAATAAAATACTGAGACAGTATATATTTTAAGGTTCCCAAGATACATAAATGCTCTCATTAAGTTTTAAGTGCCATCAATGAAATTATTTCTCCTTTCAATAATTAACAAGTGAAAGTGTTTTCTCATGATTCTTTGGTTTAAGAGCTTATGAAATTCCTGAATTAGGTACCACATGGAAAGGTGTTCACTAGGATTGGTTCCAGTTTATTCAAATAACTACAGAAAATGGCTGTAATTTCTTGGCTATAAATTGTTAATTAAAACTCTTGGAGCTTTAGATTCTAATCTAGAATATCTGATCTTGGAATGACAAAATAAATATAAATGCATATCCAACTTTAAAGACAAGAAGAGCTGTGTACATATGTCCTCATTTTTTCAAGGGTATATAACTTAGCTCAGAGAAGTTGAGGGACTTTCTGTAAACCTGCTTAGAACAACACATTAAAATCAAAAATTTTAAATAAAATTGAAAAGGCTTGTTTGCAAAAGGAATATAGATTGACATGCAATGATTTCTAACTGTAGTAATATAATATCTTACAAAACTGACATTCCCAAGGATTTTGCAATAAGATTATGTCTATTATAGATAATTTGTGACTAGAATAGAGACATCTGGAAAATAGCCACTGAGTGAAGAGGAAAAGAAAAGCTCTTGGAATCAAGAAAAGCTCAACTGGAAAACTAGAAACTCAGAGAAAATGGAAAAAACTGAAAACAATGCAGAGAAAAAAAGTAAAGCAGTCTGAAACACTAACCCAGGCTCCTAGGGACGGGGACTTTCCTAGCAAACATAAGTTAAGGCCAGTGAGACTGGCCACCCCAGAGAAAAACAGTGGACCAGTATTCCTAGCCCCAAGGAAAGCCCATAGTTATTACAAGCTGCAAATATGGTACAGGATTTTACTTTGAAAG
The DNA here is from genome assembly GCA_004027595.1 of Dinomys branickii. Taxonomy (NCBI): domain Eukaryota; kingdom Metazoa; phylum Chordata; class Mammalia; order Rodentia; family Dinomyidae; genus Dinomys; species Dinomys branickii. The sequence continues at coordinate 3,626 of PVLD010032117.1, forward strand.
AGACTCCTTCCACATGGAAGGCTACACATGGGAAAGAAATCCAGCTCAGAACCTGCCGTAATTGAGTGACTAATAAGGAGCCATTTAGGGAGGGGTTAACTGTTTAAGACTCAGCTTCTTCAGGAATCGGGACTCACTGACAACTGCACTTCAAGGTTCCTGGGCTCACCCTACTGGAGTGACTACATGGGCCACAGCCACAAGAGACAGTCACATACAGGGGCAGATCAATCACACTTTCTGTGAGAAGTTTAAGCAGTATTGACCTCAAATTAGGAAGGGCCATTTTTATTATCATTACTGTTAACCTTTATACAATTTTAGCTATTTAGTTGACTTTATACTACTACTGCTGAATTCTATTGTTAATGTTGGTAAATTTACTGTCTCTAGTAGATAAGTACTGCATATTGATATTTGGTTTGTCTTTGTGTCTATATAATTCTTGCAAATGTCTTATAATACAGTCATAGTTTTTATTGGTTCTTATGCTAGGTCAGTATCCAGTTCGTTGCTGAGTCTATTATTATTGCCGATTTCCTTGCTATCATGAATGATGGCTAATTGTTACTTTTAATTGGTGTTCACTGTATGCCAGTATCTGGCTTACTTTCATGTTATTAAAATTGTTGTGGTTCACCTTCCCTTTTTGAATGATGTTAGGGATCAAGGCCCAGGAAGAATGTTAGACACTAAGGGGACCCTCAAATATTATGTTGAATGGGTTGAAGAGAATGTAAATACCAAAACAAACAAACCCAAGGTTCTGCCACAGGGTGACAGAGTCTGACTAAAGAGATCTCCACAGAAATTACAGAACTTTTCTACCTAATTGATCTTCAACGTGCAGCACAAAAACAGTAGAAATATAAGAAATCAAGGTGATAAAATGCCTCCAAAAACCTTCACTTCCCCAAAGCTGATCTCACGGACACTGAAGTCAAAAGAAAGTTAAAGAAAAAGAACTCAAAAAGCAAATGGTTGAAACGTTCAAAGAGCTCAAATAAGAAATACATAAGGAATTTCATAAGATTTTGAGTGAGCTTAGACTACTCTTATTGATTGAATAAAGGATATTACTAATAAAATATTTGATGAGCTTAAGGAAGAAACAAACAGCAAACTAATTGAATGAAACAAGGCAATTCAAAGCATGAGTGGCCAGTTTGGTAAAGAATTTGAAATTATGAAAAGAAAGCAAGCACAAATAGGGGGTATAAAAATTAAGTAGAAAATATGACTAGCAGATCTAAGCAATATGAGGACAGAGTGTCAGGAACTAAAGATAAGGTAGATCTACTAGATCTTTAACTCAGTGATGACAGAAAAATGACAAAACAACAAGCAAACTGGACTACAGCTACCAGATGACTCAAAAATAGCAACTTTAGAATTATAGGAATATAGGAAAAATTAGAAGATGACTCAAAGATTATTAAATATTTATTAACTGAAATTATAACAGAAAACTTTCCAAATCTAGGGAAAGAATTAAATATTCAAGTACATTAGGCATGTAGAAACCCAAATAGCCATGGCCAGGAAAGAACTTCATGGAAGAATGTGATCAAAATTCTAGAAATTCACCAAAAGGAAGAATACTAAAAGATATTAGAGAAAAATGGCAAGTAACTAATAAAAGCAAGCCTAATACAGTAATAGTAGATGTCCCAGCACAAACTGAAATGATCAGGAGAGCTTAAAGACAGCATTCAGAGCCCTGTAGGGCCAACCAAGACTAATATATTCTGTAAGATTTATCTTCAAAATTGACAGAGACAGGAAAGAATTCTCATCACAAAGAAACCGTAAAGAAATACATGACCTTGGAAGGAGGATTGCAGAAAATATGAAGGTAACCCTAGACAGAAACAGGGAGGCCACCAATGCCAAACAACCCACTGGAAAGTACATATCCAACTGAGACAATAGTTAAAAAGAGGAGAAAAAGTAGAAGAATCAGCCCTGGAAAAATAATGCAGCAGCAGGATTCAATTTGCTATTAACCTTATAATATTATTAACCTTATAATAATATTTAACCTTATAATAATAACTCTTGATATCAAGTATCTTAATTCTCTAATCAAAAGATACTGACTAGCATATTGGATCAAAATCCAAACCCAACTGCATATTTATGCAAGAGACAAATCCCTTTCATAAAAGAATACATAAGCTGAAAGCCGAAGGTCATAAAATAATATTACATGCAACAGGAGCCAGAAAGTAAGTGAGAGTAGCTACCCTACCTGCAGGCAAAATGGACTTCAAGTCAAAACTGATCAAAAGAACCAAAGGTCACTAAGTATTGGTAAAGGAAACAGATCAACAAGAGTAAGTAACAACTGTAACATATGCACCCAATGCTGGTGCCCTCAATTTCATAAAACATAAAAGGTCAGGTAAACATCGACACCATTATAGTGAGGGACTTCAAAACAAAACACAACCATATATTACCTCTAGTCAGCAGAGCTCATCCCCCAAACAAACTCACAGGCATAAAGTAGAAAGATGAAAAACGATATTAGAGCAACTAGATCCTAAAGGCAAACAGGAGTGCCTCTCTTCTTTTCACACACAGCAGTCTGCAAGTCAAAACGGTTCAAAACAAACAAGGCCATGACATACTAGTGAAGGGAACAATTCAGCAAGAAAAGATAACCATTGTAAATATTTACACATGGAATATTTGTACATCCAACTTCATAAAACAAAAAGTACTGGACCCAAAAAGATTGATAGCAATATAATCACAGTGTGGAGACTTTGGTACCTCAATCTCATAGTAGGTTAACTAGATAAAAAATCAACAAAGAAATATTGGACTTAAACCACATTATTTAATAAAGGGACCTGACTGATAGCTACAGAGAATAGCACCCAACAACAACAGAATAAATATTGTTTTCAGGAGCACATGGAACTTTTTCCAAAATAGTCCACACCTTAGGCCATAATACAAACTTAAGTAAATGTAAGAGAATTTAAATAATCCTCTGACTATTATCAAATCATGATAGAATGAACCTAGAAACTAATGGCAAAAAACCCACAGAAATTACACAAACACATGGGGATTAAATAATATATTACTGAATAATCAGTGGATCACAGAAGAAATCATGGAAGGAATTAAAATTTCCTAGAGTCAAATGGCAACAGAAACTCAATACACCAAAACCAATGGGGTACAGTGAAAGCAATCCCGAGAAAGAAGTTTATAGGGATGAACGCATATGTGAAAAGAATAGTGATCTCAAATAAATAAATTAAAATACATCTCAAGATCCTAGAAAAACAAGAGCAGTCCAAGTACAAAACTAGAAGAAGTAAAGAAATGGTAAAGATTAAAATGGAAATTAATGAAATTGAGACTTAAAACTGCAATATGTAGAATCAACAACTTAAAAAGTTGGTTCTTTGAAAGGAAAAGCAAGGTTGATAAGTTCTAGGCCACATGGACAACATAAAAGAAAAAACCACATCAAAGAAAATAGAAATGAAAAAGGAGAATCACAATTGACACCACTGATATCCAGAGACCTATAAGAAACTATTTCAAGAACTTATATTCTAATAAATTGAAGAACATAGAAGAAATGGAAAAAGTCATTAGACACATCTGAATTACCAAGACTGAGCCAAAAAGATCAAAATCCTGGAGAGACCAATAATGAGCTATGCAATAAAGGCAGTAATAAAAACCCACCAAATCAGTAAATCTCAATACCTGATGAATACACCAGAGTTCAACTAGAATTCAGGGAAGATCAAAGCCAATATTCCTCAAACTCTTTCAAAAAATTGAAAGGGAAGGAGAACTGCCAAAGTCATTCCTAGTACCTAGTGTCACCCTGGTATCAAACCTGACAAAGATTTGAGAGAGACGGACAGAGAGAAAATTGAGACAGAGAAACGGAGACAGAGACAGAGAGAGACAAAGAGAGAAGGAAAGACAAAGACAGACAGACAGACAGAAAGACATAGAGAGACAGAGACAGAGACAGAGACAGAGAGACAGAGAAAGGAAAAACTCTATAAGCCAATCTCTTGATAAACACAGACGCAGAAATTCTCAGTAAGATACAACCAACAGAATGTAACAAATCAGAAAAAGATCATGCATCCCACATTGGCTTCATCCCAGGGATGCAATGATGGCTTAGCATATGTAAGTCAATAAATGTAATTCTTCACATGAACAGAAAAGAAGAACATGATTATCTCAACAGATACAGAAAAAGTCTTTGACAGAATTCAACATTCATTCAGGATTAAAAAAAGTGATGAAAATACATCTAAAAGAATTTTCTAAAACTGATAAAGCCATTTATGACAAAACTCACTGACAGCATCACACTAAATGTGGAAAACTTGAAAGCATTTCCCATAAAATTGGGAACAAGACAAGGTTGTTCATTCCTACTACTTCTGTTCAAATAGAAGTACTGAACTCAAAAGTTTAATCAGAGAAATAAGGCAAGAGAAAGAAATAAAAAGATACTTATAGCTAAGGAAGAAGTTACCCATGCTAATTTGCAGATGACATTATCATTTATATACAAGACCCAAAATATTCTACCAAAAGACTCCTAGAAGTAATAGATCCAGCAAAGTAGCACAATATAAAGTTAATAAACAAAAATCAATAGTACTCCTATATACCTCCAATGATCCAAGGAAGATCAGGAAAATGAACCCATTCATAGTCACTTAAAAAATAACAAATATCTAGGTATCAACCCAACCACAGAAATGAAAGATCTCTAAAATGAAAACTAAGATACTCTGAAAAAAATGAGAAGGGGCCTCTGAAGATAGAAAGGCATCCCCTGAACCTGGATAGGCAGGACAAATATTGCCAAAGGGACAATACTACCAAAAATGATATATAGACTTAATGTGATCCAAATAAAAATACCAACATTATTCATCACGAAGTAGAAAAACAAATTCTAAACTTTGTACGAAACCAGGAGAGTTCTAGAACAGCAAAAGTAAGCCAAGAAGAGCAATGTGTGAGACATTACAGACTTCATGTTATACTGAAAAACTACAGTGATAGCACAAAAACAGAAGTGTTGACAAGGGAACAGAATTAAGGATGCAGAAACAACCCCAGGCACCTTCAGCTATCTGGTCTTTCATGAAGGACCCGAAAACCTACACTGCGGGAAAGAAAATCTCTTTAACAAATGGTGCTGGCAAAACTGGTTATCTTCATGCAGAAGAAGGAATCTAGATCTCTGCACTAAAATGAAATCAAAATAGACTAAATTAAAACCATATGTATAAAAGAAGAAACACTAAATCTGTTGGAAGAAAAACTGGTAAAACTCTTGAAGACACAGACATACTGTCAAAGACTTTCTATAAAATGCCAATCACATCTGATAATACTCATCGTCAAATGGGGCTGTATTGAATAAAAACTTTTCTGCACAGCAAAGGAGACAGTCAACAGAGTGAAGAGACAACTTACAGAATGGGAAAAGAGTTTTTCCAGCTACTTTTCAACAGAGGACTGATACTAGAATCTATAATGAACCAAAAAAAATTGGGTCTCCAAATGAAAGACCCAATTAAAGAAACAACTGAAATGAGTAAACATTCACCAAAAAAAAAGAAGCACAAATAGCCAGTGGACACATAAAAGAGTGCTCAAAACTTTTGGCCACTAGAGAAATGCAAATCAAAGTAAATGCAAATCAAGATTGATTCTTACTCCAGAAAGAATGGCTATCATTACAAACTAAAAAAAAAAAAAAAAAAAAAAAAAAAAAAAAAAAAAAAAAAAAAAAAAAAAAAAAAAAATCCTGGCAAGGCTGTGGAGAAAAACACCTCCTCTCCATTACTAACAGGAATGGGAACCAGTGAAACCACCATGGAAATTAGTATGAAGATTCCTCAGTAAACTAAAAGGAGAAATTCTCTTGGAGCCAGGTACACCTCCTATGGATGGTTATCTACTCAAAGGACTTAAAGACATCATATTATAGTGATATTTGCAAACTTATGTGTATTGCAGTATAGCTGTTAAGAGCTACATCTTAAAAGCAGCATACATGCCCCTTAACAGGTGAATAGTTAAAGAAAATGTACATGTACACAGTGGAGTACTACTCTGCCATAAATAAGGATACATTTGAGTCATTCATAGAAAAATGAATGCACTTTGATACCATAACTCTAAGTGAAATAAATTAGATGCATAAAGTTAAATATCATAGAATTTCTCTTATATGAGAAACTCAAAGTGTAAATAATTAAGGAGCAAAAGAAAAAATAGTTTGTAGGGAACACAGAGACAGACTTGTGGAGATGGACAGCAGTTTAAAGAAAATATTTTGTTCATTATGGGATAATTATGCCAATATAAGTACGTAGCTCATAATAATATATGAACATTACAAAGAAAATCACAAATACAATATTTGTATGTATAAACACAAATAGCTGGTCAAAGCTCTGCATTTTTAAAACATTAATGTAAATTTCCATGAATATGTAGCATTTAAACATCTCAATACAACTTCTCACTTTTAAACACCTTAAAACTTTTTAAGCAATTTCTAGGAAAGATGACATATTTTATATTTCTTTCTAAAGCCGTTTATATATGAAGCCTTCCTGTGTCATAAATCCTGTATTTTCCAAACCCACTAAATACTTGTTTCCCACTAAAGCTGCTGGGTCATTGCCAACCTTGATTTCCTAGCAGATAAGTATTTACTTTTACATTTTTCACTATGAATTGAAGATTACAGAAACTTTAACACCAAGTGGTATCAAGTTTTCGTTTCATCTGTACATCGACCCTCTTAAAGAATCTGCTTTATCTCTGTACTGTCAGATCTTTTCACTGCGCCATTACCACCGTTACAGTGGTACCTAGGTTCATGAACTTAATTCATGCACGGTCCTTGGGCAGTTAACCATGTTAGGGTTCATGCAGGAGGGTGGTCAGCACTGAGTGAACAGCACTGGGTGCTGTTCATCACCCAGTGTGGGGTCTAAGAATGGAAGCAAAATTTTGTCAAGCACTTCTGTCTGTAAACCCAATTCTTTATGAACAGAAGCATTTGTGAACTGAGGCACCACTGTATTTGGCTTGGGGCAGGGGGAATAGAAAATATACATATATATGGTTGTAGATATATGTATGCGTGTGGATAGAGACATATACTTTATTTTTTATTATTTCTTTATGATATGTTGAATCAAGGAAATAAATTTTTGTATGGGTACCAAATTTTTCCTGATTCATTATTTATTGTTTAACTTATTTTTTCTAGTGTGCCACTTGACTATATATATATATATAGTATATAGATTTAGATTCATAAAATATTTTGTATACATTTATTTCCCTGGGTGTGGCTTTTAATATATTCCTTAAAGTTTTAGAATCTTGAATATATAGAAATTTCTTAGCCAATTATGTAACAAAGTGATTTTTAAAAAAAATCTAAACTCATTCTAGATAGATATAAAACAGGAAATGAAAGCCCTAACTTCATGAAGATATTACTTTTGAAAGTATAAATATTCATCTTTTGTCAGGCATTACAAAGTCAATTTCAAAAAGAACGACATTCAAATCTTGAGAAGGTAGAGCAGTATCTTGCCTATCAACAGAGGAGTGGATAAAGAAAATGTGATGTCCGTACATAATGGAATGCTACTCAGCTACAGAGAAAGGTAAATTCAAGGTGTTTGTAGGAAATTGGACACACCTGGAACAGATAACATTAAGTCAAATAATTCAGGTGCATAAGCTTAAACACCACATGTTATCTCTCACTTGGGTACGGCAAATACAAAGTGCAAAATAAAAGGTAGAAGAAATCATGGAATACACTGATCTTTCGCAAGTGAGACGGAGGGCAGGAGACCGAGGGTGAGCGGAGAAGGAGAATGAAAAGGAAGTAATGAGACTGGAGATGTGCCATGTATGAGTGCCAAATACCTGCGGTGAATACCAAGAGTACAAATCATAAACATGGGCTGAGAAGAAGAAGAATGAACATGAGGAAAGGGGTTCAGAGATGGCAGGGATAGGTAGGAAGAGAAAGGGAATTGTAAGTGGGAGCAAGCGCTGTTATGCACATACACCTACTCCCAAGACGAATGTAAACTTATGTTCTGCCGATGTGTACCAATGAGATAAAATTTAAACATGAAACCATAATAAGCACTTTATAAGAAAAAGCTAGGCTAATATATACAAATAGCAAAATAATAAAATATTTCCATAGAGTATAAACATAATGGGAAATAAAAACAGTGCAACATTGGCCAACACAAGAAAAAAAATCAAAACATGTTTCCTTTTGTTTGGTAAAGTAAGATTCTGAGATTAGTTTCAAAATCTCACCTGCTAATTATGTAGTGTTAAGCACTGTAAATTGCTTAATCTCTCTGGTCCTTAGTTTTCCTGTTAAGAAAGCAAGAGAATGGGATTATCTCATTTCTTTCCTACCAAGATTTAGAAGACTCCTTGAGAGCTTAGAAAAATACTGAAGGGGGTTTGTGAATCCAAAAATGAACTTTGTATTCTGCCATGCTTCTAACTGGTGCCTCAGGCCAACATTTGACAGCTGAGAATGGAAACCAGACTTCAGAGTTCAGTCTCCTTGTGCCACCCAGGCAAACAGCTGCAGTAACTGTGCCATCCAACGTGCTGATGAGCACACATGGGTAAACTGATAGATGTAGCTTTTCCATAATCATCTAATGACTATATTAAAGATGTCTTCAATTGCACACCTGGGTAAGAGTATGAAAAGGCCTTTGATATTGATGTAATTATTTATATAAAGGAACAAACTGACTTTGCTGAATTCACTGACTTCCAAACTCCCTATCTCTAAGTTTCTATCATTTCAAGTGTGTCTTGATTAAGACATAGGAAGGAATTAAGTTTATTCAAGTTGGATTAATGAAATACTGATTTGAATAGTGTTATCCCACAATATTGCGTATTTCCTTGCTTTGCTTTCCCTTCCTTAAAATTCATTTTCTTTCTTCTTGTGTTTAATATGATTATTTCATAGAAAGTACACATACAGAGTACTTCAGAACCACACATGTGGCCGCTTTATATAAGTTGCAATATTTGGAAATTATGACTTCATTATCCCCTGGCTCATTTTTTAAGAGAGAAAAATGCATGTGTCACCATCATTAGAAGCGTTAGAGGCTTTGAAAACTATTGAGATTGAAAACTATGCTTGCAAAAAAAAGATGGTTCTAACAAATAGCGCACTCTGAATTTCTTTTTCAACTAAGTTTTTATTTTATATATATATTTTTTATTCCTGCCTGGTGTTTGGAAGCAGTTACAATGAATACCGATGCTGAATTCAGCTTTGCAAATAAATTAAAAGAAATTTTCAGGCACTTCACTTCATCTAGAAATATCACCAAAGGGGAAAAAAAGTAAACCTTTGCTAGCTAGTGTTGTACAAAGAGCACAAAGAATTGAATCAGTGTTATTGCTTTCCTCTGACAAGCACAAAATTGTGCCATCTCTGAATCTCTGAGAGAACTATTTGTAAACCTTCTTGAGCACAGTTACCTCTGTGTTCATTATTCACTGAGAGCCATCATGTACCTGAGTAATATTGCATAACTATCACCATATGTGAGCATACATGACATGCTGTTTAAACTCTTACACTTGAGAAACTGATGATGTTTAAATATTTGCCCTGGGAAATGGAGTGGCTTGAGAGGACCTTTGCTGATTTCCAAAGATGCTAGAAGCTGCTACCTCTACTTAGGACTCATAGGGCAAATTTCTGCATCACTTGAACCACATCTCCAATGAAGATTTTTAACATCTCCATTCAAGGGTAGCAGCTTATAAATGGCCGCTTGCCTACTGCCTCCAATTCTAAGTGTTATGAAACAACTTACAGATAAGAAAGGCTTTCCATCAGTGGGATCTTTCTGAAAACATGTTCTACAGTAACTGTGAAAACTATCAAACTGGCATATACAGATACTGATTTTCCGGTATTACTATTAAACCAGATATTTGCTTGCACAGTCTTCGCACGGCCACAGCAATGGAACTTGAGCTTTCAAATCAAAGGGTGATGATAGGAAAGGAGGAGGGATGGTTCCTAGGATGATTTGGTGTCTTAACTTCAGCTCTGCACATTATGAGATAGTAGTATACTATTAGTTAGGTTCACGGATAATGCATCTATTAGATATATAATAAGGAGAAAATAAGAAATAGTAAGATAGTAAGAAATTGATAGAGAGAAACTGTATTTTAATGTATTTTGAGATAATGGGAAAACTTTGCTTTTAAATTTGAGCTATCAGAGATCTGGCTGCATTTTACATATCTACTCAGGTTCCTACTCTTTGCACTTTCCGGTGTTATCATTTTATGTATTATTAATGAACTGTGCATATCCAGTGACGGCATCTATACAATCTTAAAGGAACTCTCTGCATTTCTTGCTTAGTACTTTCAATATTTTAATAAATGTTCTTCTTAATTCTGTTTCCTTTAGGAAATAGAATTTCAAGTTAAGTATGAAAACTGCTATGGAAATTAGATTTTTTATCTGGCCAAAAAATTATAATGTTTTGTAAATAGATACAGAACCACATAGATATAGCTATACATCCAGACATAGAGAATTATATGTACATAAAATTCAGTTGAGTATTTGAGTCATTGTTTTAGAGGAAACTGTGCAAGTTTCTCTAACTGGTACTGAAAGTTTGAAAGTGACCCTCTCTGTGACAGCTGCCCTTCTAAGTGCTCACTGGACTGGTTAAAGGTGTCAAGACTTTATAGAAATAAGAGTATGTCTTTCCATTCTGCTCAGGTTGTCTTAGTGATTCCAGTATGACTGCAGACACATTACTTCTCTGCACTCTTAAAAGAACTGGGCAGGCTAAATCAAACAGACAGTTGATATTAAATTGTTCCTGAACAGGGTAAATTTGGGAACTCCTTCCCTACGTAAATAGTATGATTCTTTTTGTAATAGTAAATTTGAACTCTTTTTTTATTTTTTAAAACAGCTGCTTTTGAAAAAACTTCATCCTTAAATTGTATGCTTTCAAGGCATTAAACATTTATTTCCTTCAGGTACATCAAGAATGTCATTCATTCAAAGCCTTATATTATCTTCACTCAAAACACAGCTACAGAACTCAGGAAGATGGCGACCGGGTGAGCAGCAAGGGAGCGAACCTCCTTAATAAACACCACCAGCTCGAGACAGACTTGGTGAGCGTGAATGCCGGAACCTCGGCTGGGAAGTTTAAACTGGGCGTATTTCTCTGAGATGCCGGGGGAGATGTGGTAGGGCGGACCAGGCTGCCGGGGCGAGACGTGGGAAAGT
>PVLD010032118.1:0-15002 GCA_004027595.1 Dinomys branickii
AGCTCAAGACGGGGAAAGTGAGGTAAGAAGGGAAGACTGGGGCAGCAGGGCGCACCCTGCAAGGAGAGCAGTGGGCCAGGAGAGGAGCCCCTGAGGCACAGAGGAACAAGGAAAGGGCGCAGAGGCGGGGCCTTCCCAGCAGGAGAAAAGGATCCATAGAAGGCAGATAATACAGTGTAAGTTATCCACTGGGCTGACTAACACAATCCTAAATATCTCGTGAATTGGAATCTTGCATGGAAGCTCAGACTCACTGGTCCTGAGTCCCAAACCTTACCTCTTCTCTCTGATTGTGTGCAGATAGTAATGTCTCCAAAGCATCTTTTTCTAATAAAATTAGCATTTTTATCAATTAAAATGATATAAAGTGTTAAGTTGCTAACATTTGATGCTGAGGACATACTGGCAAAGTGAAGGATTGAGTAATGAGCATGCTGCAGTTTGGTTTACACTCCGCAAAGTGCACTGGTGTTACGTTCTTTGCTGTTTTGCAGACTCTCAACTCCCGGAGTGCAGCCTCCTGAACTGGGTCCATGACCAGCACAGTTAACGTGACCGAGTTCGTCATCACCGGGCTCTTCCAGGATGCCGAGGTGCAGAGAGCCTGCTTCGTGCTCTTCCTCCCCGTGTACCTGGCCACGCTGCTGGGCAACGGCCTCATCGTGCTGACGGTCAGTGTCAGTGACAGCCTGCGCTCCCCCATGCACTTCTTCCTGGGCTACCTGTCCCTGGTGGAGATCTGCTACTCCTCCACCGTGGTCCCCAAATTCATCCTGGATCTACTCGCCAAGGTGAAAACCATCTCTTTCAAGGGCTGCCTGGCCCAGATCTTCTTCTCCCATTTCTTTGGAGTTACCGAGATCCTCCTGCTAGTGGTGATGGCCTTTGACCGCTACGTGGCCATCTGCAGACCTCTTCACTATATGATCATTATGTATCGCCAGCGGTGTCACCTGCTGATGGCTGGTTCCTGGCTGGGAGGCTTTTGTCACTCCATGATTCAGGTCCTCATTACCCTGCCTTTGCCCTTCTGTGGTCCCAATGTGATTGACCACTACTTTTGTGACCTCCAGCCCTTGTTCAAGCTGGCCTGTGCCAACACCTTTGTGGAAGGGGAAATTGTGCTGGTCAACAGTGGAGTAATCTCCATCTTCTCCCTCGCCATCCTGCTGTGCTCCTATGTGGTCATCCTGGTCAGCCTGAGGAACCACTCTGCAGAGAGCAGGCGCAAAGCCCTCTCCACCTGTGCCTCTCACATCACGGTGGTCATGTTGTTCTTCGGGCCTGCCATTTTCATCTACATGCGTCCCTCCTCCATCTTCACTGGGGACAAGCTGGTGACTGTGTTCTACACGGTCATCACCCCCATGCTGAACCCCATCATCTACACACTCAGAAATGCAGAGGTGAAAATCGCCATGTGGAAGCTGTGGGGTAGGAAGGATTCCAAGTGAAAAGAGATTTAGGTACAGCAAAGGGATTTTAAAAACTTGGCTAGTTGTACTGTGTTCTTTCACTGATTTTGATTTCAGTGTGATAGTTTAAAATGGCAGCAAAAATACAAGGACTTAACATTACTGCCCTCAAGATTCTCCTCAGTAACCAAAACTTCCAAAAATCCCGGTGTGACGTTCAAAGGGCAGAGGCAAGAATTCTCACTGAATCTTTTTATTTTATTTTAAACAGAAAAAATAAAACAAAATTTCAAAACAAGATAATAGGAGAGTAACAACAGTTAATACATTGTGTATTGTTATCTTCAAAGTAGTGACTCAGAGTACAAGATATAGGCATAAAAAATTCTCCAAACAATATGAGCGTAAACCTTTCTCGTCAATGAAATAACTACCTTTCTTTTCCTTCTTTTCTCCTTTCTCCCTCACTGGATCTTAAGGGACTTGAGAGGCATCAGGATATCACACCATATGATGGGTTTGCATCACTGGAAGGCTCAAATCAGGAGAAAATATGAACCACAGCATTTTCACAGTGGAAGTTCATCAAAAGTGTTCTCTTGCTTCCCCTATAATAATTTTATATATTTGTGGGTACAAAGTTGAGGCAGGAAATTATGGTGTGGCCATCCATCTGGACATTGGGTATGTCCTGTTAAGCATGGAGATTCAGGGTACACTTCCCAACCCCTGTACCTAGGACTGATCAGAGAGTGCTAGCTTCAGTTCTATCAAGAACTCAAGCAGATTTTTGATAGGACAACTTAGGTCTGAAGTCAGCCTGACATGTGGGAGAAAAGAAAGATGGCTACCAGTAAGCTGCTGGCTGTACTAACCTCGCCCCTTAGCCAGCTCTCACTCTGTAGAGAGTGGTTCTTCTCAACTTTTAACTGGCCCACATTCACTGTGCAGAGCATGTTTCTTTTTCATTTTATTTTATTTTATTTTATTTTAAAGACAAAATAATGGAGACATATAAACCAGAATAACACAAAAACAATAAAGGAAATACAAAATTACAGAGAAGATAGTAGGGAATTAGCACTGGATGCTGTATTACATAATGTTGTCTTTGTATTTGTTACTGTTATACAAATGATGGCTCATTCAATTAATCAAATTTCTCCACCCTCATCTCCGTTGTTCTCCCACCCAATCAGTCATCTTCTCCCTGATAATAACTGTACTTTTTGGTTTATTTACTCCCTCGGGCTCTCACAGTGGGAAGAGACATGTCTGCTTCAAACTATACTGTGACAAATGTGTGCACAGAAATTGCTATGGCAGGAGGTGGAAAAGCACCCATCCTCAAAGATGGTAGATAGGCAGGGAACCAGGTTCACTATGGTCAAGCCTCCATTGACAAACTCTCAAGGCCACTAGGGGTCCAGTCAAGTTGGCGGGGTTATCCCGAAACTGCCAGGCTCTGCCTCGATGCAGTGCATCCTGAGGCCTGGTTGAGTCCCCGGGGTTGCTCCCACAGACAGCAGGCCTCCAACCTGTCGAGGCGCGCCCAGGGGCCCGGTCGAGTCCTCAGAGTCACCCCTGCAGACCGCCGGCAGAGCATGTTTCTTTTCCTGACATTACCTCGGTGACTTGTGCTTGTCTTCACAAACTATTTGTTCAGACACAAGGACCAAAACACATCTCTAAAGGGGTGAACATCACCCCAGAACCTGGCTATCAATGTGACATTTCAAGATACATAAATGATGTGTAATGACGAGACCAGGAAAACTGTCACATCTACAACCTTAGACATTTACCATGTCTTTGTTGGGACCATTCAAAATACTTGCTACTAGCTATTATAAATGTTATTACTCCGAGTTTTTCTTCTGTGATGTGAAACGTTATGTGTTAGTCGTCTGTCCCCCTGAACCTCTGGACAGAGGAAATTTTGAGAAATATTTGCTAGGTTAAAATCACTACCCTCTTCCATCCTTTCCTTTCTTCTGTCCTTTATTATTTCCTCCTTCCCTTCTTTCCTTCTTCCTCTTTTTGATCAACACCCCTCGTAATAACACCTTGTATTTCATTAAAAACAAATCCAACCAGAAGAACTATTCAGATATATCTGGGGACAGTTATATACGTATTAACCTGATTTTCACTTCCTGTGTGAATAAATGTGTCTTTGACTCTTCTATTATTCTGATAGATATCTTGGCCTCCTTTATTGCAGACCACTAGACTGTGGTCATCAGTAAAGTCCCTGGAGCAATCTGAGTTCTTGTGACATGTTAGCACAAAAGAGGATCTTCATACCCTCTTGCAATGCCCAACACTGATAGAAAATTAATGGCATAGATTTTAACCCACTAACAGGGAATGATGAAGTCAAGTTTATTCAGGAGATGAGGCTAATTTTAGTCTTATCTAGATGCAAAAAAAAGTTATAAAATACTTATTCATCCAAAAGGAGAACGAGGGAGAGGGTGGAGCCATCCATGTGTGTTTCTACCCCAGAGCTGTGTCCACTGACAAAGTGACCAGGCCCAGGCGCTTTCTTTCGGTACCTGTTAGTCCTTGGAGAGAGGAGCTCAGACAGTCTGTGTGTGTTGTTTCACTCCTCAGAGTTTCTACCTCATCCCACTGTCCCATGTCAGCTGCAGAATTACTCAGTGGCACTGCGTTCAGACTACATCCATCCACGTTTGCTCAGGATCAGGTGGAATCATACCTGCGGCTTCCCTGGAAGAGGGCTGGAACATCACATATGTGCTGGAGACCTGGGAGATTTCCCCCTTTCCTGGAACATGTGGATGAGTAGGGTGCTGGGAACCTTTGTCTTGTTCCTAGGAGCCCCCTTACTCCTGTCCATGGGCAGCCTCACCAGTATGCAAGAACAGTGTCACCTCTCCTGCCTGCAGTGACTTTACCTCCCTTTCCACGCGGTGAAACCCTGTACATCGTTAAGACCTAGGTTAAGGTCACCTCCCTTACAAAGCCTTTTCTGATTCCCCCTCCTTCCACAGAACAGTCTCCTTCCCACATTCATTTCACATGTACATGACAGCGCTGACCGATCGCCTTGACTGTGATCACTGGGTATGTGTTTTCCTCTCGTCAGACCGTGAGCTCGCCAGGGCGGGTCTCCCACTCTCCCGCCTTTGTGGATCTGCATGTGCACACAGGTGATGCTTCATAAATGAATTCTTGAGGCCCTACTCTGTGCTATAGCAACTCTCAGATTCTTCTTGAATATGTTCCTGGTGGAGAGCATCGTCTTCCTGTTAAACTGTTAGGAATTCAGACTCCAAATTTCACTAGGCTGCTCCAGGTGGCTCCCAGCCACAATCCAACATTCAGGTAATCTAACTCTGGTAAGCAAATATTTTTGCCTAAATTTAATAAGACTAATGCTGAGGGCACAGTAAAACGGGAGTAAAAATGATTAAGATACAATACATATGTACAATCCCCCAAGATGAACACAACTGCTGTGCATCACAAACATATACTAATAAAAAAATTAAAAAGGCTAACAATAGCATGGATTTCATAAGTGAATTCTAAATATTAAATCATATCATATACACACGAACAGCCTCTAGAAAAAAGCACAGCGTGGAGAACATGGCACTTAATAAACATTTGCTGTCACCCTCGTCCTCAGCAGTGCTGGTTGTGAAACTCTCTGTGAGATGAAGGGCACCCCTGTGAGCACGCTTGCCTTCTTCTGTCCTGAGAGCTGCTGAGAATAGCCCTTGATTCTACCCCAGACCTTTTAAATGCAATTCTTTTTATTTGAGACTGTTGGGGGCTAAATCTTCTTTTGCTCTGTTGTTGAGTTGTTTTGCTTAACAGATGCTTAGGTGTGTAAGCATCTTTTTACATAGTATCTGGTACTTGTAGGTACTCAGTGTTTTAAAAAGAATGAAGTGATGGCCAGGCATGGTGGCGCACCCCTGTAATCCCAGGAGGATCGTTGTAAGTTCGAGACCAGCCTGGGCTACCAAGTGAGCTCAAGGCCAGCCTGAATTGCATAGGGAGACCCTGCCCCCTCCCCCAAAAAAAGAATGAAGAGAAGGCAGGAGGCAGAGGGAAGGAAGATGTGAGGAATGAATAAAATGAATTAGGACACGTTGTGTGTATGGACCACTGCCAAATAAGGAATGGAAGCATTATGTACTGCAAACGTGTACCCCGAACCCAAAGCCAGAAACAAAAAAGGGGATAGAGGGATGGTGGGGGAGGGGATGAAAAAAGCAGGGATGTTTCATACCTGTACCAAGCTCCTGTAAGAGATGTACACATACCACACACACACTAATAAAATAAAATTAAAACCCTCCTAAAATAAGAAACTCTCGAGAAATAGGTGCTGATGTGAAATAGCCCCTAGTATTTTATGCTGAATGCCTAAGTACCCTACTAGTGTATATTTAAAACCGTTTGGGGGACTGCCTCCCTTTCCTGGGATCTCAGTAGAGGAGGGGCCCAGGGTGCAGGTTGGGCTCGGGTCCTTGTCCTGTGCGGGCTGGGTGTCCCCAGTGAGAGCTATGGTCAGAGCATCGCCTGCGGAGGCCGACGCCTCAGTCTCCTCCATGCAGCGTCCAGGTCCTCAGGCACCCTTCACCTGCTGAGGGGGGAGACTCGGTGGGGCCAAGGAGAGCTCCTCGGTCACCTTGTCTGGGGTGTGCTGGAAAAAAACACAGACGTGAAGCAAACATGTTTTCACTTTTGTAGAACCAGATGTCTGGTAGATAAAACCACTGCCTTCTTCTATCACATCCTTCCTTCTTTTGTCATCTTCCAAAAACTCAGTGGGTTCACAGCCTATTTTAAGGGATGGAGTGTTGTGAAACTTCGAAAACGTCCTTCAGCTCACAGAAATGGTAAGAGTATAATTATACCACCCAGCACTGGAAAGTATATAGTTGGTTCTCAACTGAGTTTGTCACATTGAAAAAATAGGTTATTTTAGTTAAAAATATTGAGCGATTTCCTTAAAGAAAATTTGGTAGAATGCAACAAACTACTTCCCAGTGCTTTTCTTTTTGGACACAGGGCCTCACCACATAGTTCAGGGTGACCTTGAACTTTCAGCAATCCTCCTGCCTCAGCCTCCCAAGCGCTGGGATTACAGGCGTGCACCACCACACCTGGGTACAATTTTTAAATATACAGTTTTAAGAAGTTTACATTTAAATAGATTCTTTTGGCCAGTGGATGCCACACTGGATCTCAGTTTCATCATTTTAGTTACTTTTCTTGAAGGAAGGAAATAGAAGGAGAATAAACTGAGCCCTTTTCCTCTAGCAGATTTTCAAAAAAGGCCCCGTAGCCATAGCATTGTTGCTTGCCTGCAGGTCTGCCTTCCTTCCTCGCTTCCTCTTTCTCTTTTCTTTCCCTTTCTCTAACCCTCCCTCCCTCCTCCCTCCCTTCCTTCCCTTACTTCTTTCTAAAATTTAAATTGTTTAGAAATGACATCTAATAGTACACATGTACAGTGTGCAGTAATCCAGCACATATATGCAGTGCATAATGATACAATCAGAGGAATCAGCACTCCACCTCCTCACACATTTTGCCATTTCTGTGTGTTGGGAACCTTCAGATCATTCGGGATTAGAAAAGAAATAGTAGACTACTGTAGATGGAAATGACTCTGCGGAGCGGTAGCACCCCGTGACTAATTGCGCTTCTCTAACTGCGTTATAGTCCTTTTCCTGTAAACCCCCCTCCGTCCTTCTCCTCTTTCTGTCCTTTCTGTCTCTAGTGATTACTCTTCCACTCTGCTTCTAGGACATCAAGTCTTTCGGCTCCTACAAACGAGTGACAGCACGTGGCATCAGTCTTTTCGTGCCTGCTTTATTGGTTCCAGGTCCACCGTGTTGCTGCAGATGGCGGAATTTCATTCTGTTTGGAGCAAGAATATTTTGTTGTATATGCACAGCACATTTTATCTCTTCATCCACAAAGGAACATCTTTACTGATCCCATACCGTGCTCGGACATTACAAATATGCTGCAATAAACTAAGAGTGCAGACATCTCTTTGATATAGTGATTTCATTTCCTTTGGGTGTATCCTCACTAGTAGGGACTGTGTGGTGGTTCCATCTTTAGCTTTTTGAGGATTCTCCATGCTGTTTCCCAAGTGGCTGTACTAGGTCACATAGCCACCAACACTGTGTGAGATTTCCCCTTCCTCTGCGTCCTTCCCAGCACCTGTTATTTCTTTTTGATTATACTCGTTCTGAATGGAGAGAGGCCAGCTCACCGGGGTCGATTTGCATTTCCTTGATACTCAGTGAAACTGAGCGCTTAGATACATACGTGCTAGCCATTTGCATATCTTCTTCTGAGAACTAATTCAAGTCACGCCTCCATTTTTAAATAATATCATTTTAAATTTCATTTTTGTTTTGCTCGAGTTGTCTGGGTTCTTTATGCATTCTGGATATTAGCCTTTTGTCGGATTGTTTACAAGTATTTTCTCCCATTCTGCTTGTCCTCCCATTACCCTGTTGATCTGTCCCTGAGCTATGTAGGACTCTCCTCTGCCACTGTCCCGTTTGTTTTTACTTTGGTTCCCTGTGAATTTGGTGTCTGGTTAATTTTTTTTTTACTACACCAATGTCTTAAAGTATTTTTTCCTGTATTTTCTTCTGGTAGTTTTATAGTTTCAGGTCTTACATTTAGGTCAATGTGAGGTTTTATAATATATTGAAGGTAGGGTATAGTTTTATTCTTCTGAATATGTGTACCCAGTTTGGGATATTTTCCTTGTTCGATTCATATTTGCCCCATAAAAACCTAGTTGGTTATGAATATGTGCACTGACCTATGGATTGTCTATTCTGTTCCATTGTTACGTGCATCAGCTTGTACGCCAGGACTACGACGCCTTTCTAGTATGTTTTGAAGTTGCACTATAATTTCTCTAGTTTTCTTCTTTATGTTCAGGTTGCATTGGTTACTCTAAGTCTTTCATGAACCCCACAGGGATTTTAGAATTGTTTTTTCTACTTCTGTAAAGAATCTCATTAATATTTTGATGAAGATTGCATTGGACATGTAAATCACATTGGACAACATAGACATTTTAATATTAATTCTTCCAATCCAGAAATATGGGATGTCTTTTGGTTTTTTGTGTTGTCTTCAATTTCATTCACTAATGTTTTATAACTTTTATCGTAGGAATCTTTCCCTTTCTTGATTATACTCATTTCTAGATTTCGGGGTGGCTGTGTGAGTGGGATTGTTTTCGTGATTCCTTCCTCGGCAAATTTGTCGTTAGTGCACACAGGCCCTTGTCTTTTTGTGTGTTGACTTTGTGTCCTGCAAATTACTGAATTTCTTTACCAGATCTACGAGTTTTTGGATGGGGTTTTAGGTTTTTCTACGTGAAACCTTTTTACCTACAAACAGGTGCGCTTTCACTTCCTCCTACCTTTTTCTTCCTTCCTTCCTTCCTTTCTTTCTTCATTTCCTTCTTTCTCTCTCTCTGTTCTTCTTTCTTTCTTTCATTCTTTCTTTTTCTAATCATATTATTCTTGCTAACACTTACCATGCTATCTCAATTAACAGCGGTTCAAAATGACGTCCTTGTCTTCTAGACTGCGAAGGAAATGCGCTCAGCTTTTTCTTGTCTAGAAGGGTGCTGGCTGCGTGTCTACCACACGTACCTCCTAACGTGTCGAGGTATGTTCCCCCTGTGCTTGATTCACTGAGAGCTTTCATCATAAAAGCATGTTAAATCTCACCGGATGCTTTCTCCTCCTCTGTTAAGATGATCGTAAGGTTTTTGCTCTTGATTCTGTCGATACCCGGTCTTACAGCGCTTGATTTGTGAATAGAGAACCTACTCGATCACAGCATCTCGGTGTTTTATTCTGTTGTGGGATTCCGTTTCCCATAACAAAAGTCTACACTTGCTCTGCACTCCTCCCCATGTTTTAATTTTTTGCATCTCATTTAACGTAATCAATACTGCTCCTGTCTAACATACTAAGGTACTTATTACAAGCTTCAGTTGTTTTGTACTTTACACTTCATTCTGAAGATCTGAACAATGTATTACCATATTTACAGTTTTAGACTACTCTGAATTTGTGTCATTGCTCTTTCCAGAGAGTTTAATATCTTCCTACATCTTCTTCTTAATAATTAACATCTCTTTCAGTTTGGACAACTTCCTTCAGATTTGTTGGAGTGCAAATTTAGGGAGATGTCTCTCAGATAAGAGATTTGTTGGTAAAAGCTCAATGAGTTTATACATATTAAATATATATTTGTTACAGCCTCTCTGAAGAAATATAGAAAGTTAAGAAAAGTAAAAGGGGTAAAGGCAAAGAAGAAATAAAAATAAATAGCATAAAAATTTTAATTTCTGTATCTTTCTATTTTATTTTTTAAACCTTAAAATTTTTTCAAGTAATTTGTATAATGAATAATGTAAGATAATGTAAACGCAAAATGGATGCAATAAACCCAAAGGAAAAAAGATAATTTTATTATATAGAGAAATGTAATGCTTTTAAGAGTTTAAAACATTTTACTGGACTTCTGTGAATGGCGTTTCCCTGACTGTGCTGCTCTCAGCACAGGACACGCTTTCTTCTGATCACAGCTGAGCAGAGGAGGCCTGAGATCAGCAGACCCTGCGGATTTCCAGGGACCGATGGGCGGGAAGCAGTCAGAGCCCCGGCGGTGCCGGAGTCTCCAGGTGCAGGATCTGCTCCCCAGCCTTGGCATGAGGACAGGCAGAGGGAGTGTGAAGGCTCTGCCCACCCGGGTTTTAAAATGACAGCCAAGTAGCCCAGGCTCACAGGCACTTGGACCTGGGAATGGGGCCAGCTCAGCCTCCCGTCCAAGGAGTTTACAACACCAATGAGAAACGCTGCCCAGGAGGAGGCGGGGCCCGGGGAGCTGTTCTTGTGCCCTCCCCAGACTGCCAGAAGATCCCAGGGGAAGCAGGACCTCCAAGTGCCCCTGGGAAACAGCTTCAGAAACCATGAGCAAGGAAACACATTCAACTCTCTCAGGGCTCACAGAGCTCCTGCCTCTGCGGGGCTCCTCACAGGACAGGGAGACTTACCTGTTCCTCGGGACCTGAACCGTGTGGCTGTAAATAAAGCAACACTGCTGAGAGGGTGGAACCAAGGGTTAGGGACCACGGGCGTCAGGACACTGAGGTGTCCTTGGCTTAGCAGAAGGGGAGCAGCCGGGTGCCCTTGCCCCAAGAGAACACTTGGCAACGTCTGAGGGCCGTTCCGTTGTCCTACCTGGCCTGGGGGGAGGGTGTGAGTAACACTCAGTAGACAGAGCTGGTGGTGCTGTGGGGTGTCCTGCGAGGCCCACGGGAGGCCCACAGGCCCCAGAACTGTGGGGTTGCCTATTCCCAGTGCTAGAGATGCAAAGATATTTGCCCTGATTTGGTAATCACTGGAAGGTCCAGTAGGGGGCGTCCGTCACACCGCTGTGACCACAGCTATGTGAGTTAGAATCTCCGGGATGAAATGTTTTACTGAGCACAGAGGAGCAGCTCAGAAAATGAAATGAGCTCTGCTTTGCGGTGCTGCCAAATACTGCTAAGTCAGTCTTGTTAGACACAGGTGATTCTGCACGTGAAAACACTGAGTTAACCTGTGTCCTTTTTACAGAAACACGGGGAAGATGAACGAGTACGTAAATAAGACCTCCATATTTAAAATATGTAAGTGAAATCTGTGGGTATTCTGTCATATGTCCCCATGAAACTGAGTTTCTGTGAAAATCTGTCAGCCAGAATATTTCCCCAGTCTGAGTAAGTGGTTTGATAATCCTCATAAAGACTGGTCTTAAACCTGTGTCTGAGTGTCTGCTGTAGAGAACTACATTTGGTAAAATATTTGTGGTACAAGCCAGTGCTCAGGGGCTGGGGATATAGCTCAGTGGAATAAGCGCTTGCCTAGCAAGCGCAGGGTCCTGAGTTCGATCCCCAGTACCGCAAAAAAAAAAAAAAAAAAAAAAGCCTGTGCTCAACTGCCTTTTAACTGGTGTTTGTCAGAAGTTGAGCATACTTCCTAACTTGGTGAAAATTAACCATTGACTCTGGCCATTTCCTTCCTCTCCAGCTTTAATTCAACCTCCTTCAGTCTTTTCTCTTTCAGAGTCAGGACGATTACTTACATCTCCCTTCCTGTGAAAGGTACTTCACACAGTACATACGGGTATCCATTTACACACCCATAAAGCCAAATGGAAATGTAAAAGATGTTTCCAGCAGCTTTAATTTACAACAGCCACCAACAGACATCACTCCCACGTCCCACAAGAGCATCTCTACTTGTGGCATATTCGTACACTATTACTCACTGAATGGAAAGAACAACCCTATTGTAACATAAAACACGAAATAGCAAATCATGTAGAGTGAAAAAAGCCACGTACTGAAGACTATGTACTTTCTGCTTTCGCTGGCAGGAGCCTGGGATGGGGTTAGCTAACCCACGACGGTAGGAATCAGGCCATTTGGTGCCGGTGGGATGAGGGGTTCTCCAAGAGGATCCAGGACACACTTATGAGATGACAGAAACTTCCCACGCTGTGGCTTAAGGGTGGATCACACAGCGTGTACATTTGTCAGAAACATGGGACTGTGCACTTGAGGGCTGTGCGTTTCCCTGGTTGTCAATTTAAACCCAGTTAAAAAGTGAGGCTGGCATGGGGTGGGGAAGAGTGATTCTGGGAGTCGGAACGCGTGAACCTGTGCACAGGTTTGTACCGGATTTGCGCCGAGAAAGTTGCTACTGTTTCTCAGCAGCTGTGTTCTCTGTCTTCTGTGATGCGAGGACCCCTGAATTGTCACCTGAGCGTATGTCCCCCTAACGTGAAAGTGGCATCACCTGGGCTCTCTTACAACTCAGGGGAGGGCGCGGGCACTTACATTTGCGTCTCCTCTCTGCTGCTGACAGACGCTGCCGTTCTGAGCCGGGCTCCAGCAGCCGCGCGGTCAGGACTGAGCGTGGAGAAGGAGCCTGCTCAGCCCGGAGCACCGCGACGGGAGAGGGTGTTCCTACCCGCACCGCCGCCTTCTGGACTTCCTCTTGCTTCAGACGCTGTTCCTTGCACCTAAAATCTTTTTTTAAAAAGAAAATAGTACCCAAAAAAAGAACAATACCAAAACACAAACAAAACAAAGCAAGGCCAGTAACAATGATACAGGGTTTCAGACTAAATGATGGGGATTAACAGCTGTCCTTATCTCATATGTTATCTTCAACGAAGTTGCTCAGATGACCAGATGTAAGGATACAAGATTGATCAAATCATTAAAGGGAATAAGAAAATAATAATAATAATTTAAAAGAACATTAGAGACAATACATAGTTCCAGTAGACAGAATGGTAGGAATTCACCAATGGTTGTTATGTTGTACATTGTCATCTTCAAATAAATTGCTCAAATTGCCAGATGTAAGCATGTAAAATAGCTCAAAATATTTTTTAAAAACTTTTAATCATTGACTGTTCGCTTCAATAAGCCATCAGATACCAACAGTATAGTTTTGCCACCTGTCCATATGTACATGTAATACCTTAGTATTTCCTTTTTCTTCTTTCCCTTCTCCCAGTTGTTCCTTCCTTTGAGCAGTTTCTTTCCCTTTCCTATTATCTACTGTACACTTTGGGTTTTATTTACTCTTTCATGTTCTTACACCAGGGAGACAATATGATGTTTACCCATGTGAGTCTGATTTATTTTACCTATGAGTGTGGTCTCTAGTTGCATCCATTTACCTATAAAAGCCCCGAGTTTATCATTTTTTATACCTGAGTAATACTCCATTGTATAGAATACCCCATCATTTTTATCTATCCCTCAGTGGATGGGCATTTGGGTTGTTTCCAAGATTTAGCTATGACAGATTGCGCTGCCATAAACATGGGTGCACATATATCACTGTGGTATGATGTTTTTAATTCTTCTGGAAAACTACCCAGGAGGGCAATAGCTGGGTTAAGTGGGACTTCCAGTCCTAGTTTCGTGAGGAATCTCCAAACTGGTTTCCACAGTGGCTTCACCGATGGACACTCCCACCAGCCGTGGAGACGTGTGCCTTTTTCCCCACAGCCTCTCCAGCATTTGTCATTGGTTGGTTTCTTCATGACAGCCATTCCTTGTGGACTGAAGTGAAAATCTGTGTTGTTTTAATTTGCATTTCTTGAATGACTAATGATGTTGAACATTTTTCCATATATTTATTCACCAGTAGTACTTCTTCATCTGAGAAATGTGTGTTCATCTCAGATGCCCATTTTTGGATTGGATCTTTCAATTTTGGGGGACTGATTTTTTTTTAATTCTGTATATGTTCTAGATAGAAGTCCTTTGTCTAAGGGGCAATTGGATAAATTTTTTTCCCAATTCGTGGGTTTTCTTTTTACTCTGTTGATGATTTCTTTCGATGTGAAGAAACCTATCAATAAGATGAGATCCCAGTTGTTGATTCCTTGAATATTTCCTGTGCAGTTTGGTTTTTCTTCATGAACTCTCTGCCTACCCCTATGTCTTTGAGAGATTTACATACTTTCTCTTCCAGTAGATTTAGTGTTTCTATTTTGATATGTAGATGTTTCAGCCATTTTGACCTTAGTTTAGTGCATGGAGATAGGCATGGATCTAGTTTTAGTCTTTGGCATGTGCAGAACCCGTTTTCCCAGCACCATTTGTTAAAGAGGCCATCTTTCTTCCAGTGAACATGTTTGGCCCCTATGTCAAAAACAAGGTAGCTGAGTGTGTTTGTAGCTGTGTCTGCATCTTCTAACCTGTTCTATTCATCTTCAGGTCTGTTTTTTTTTTTTGCCAGTGCCTTGCTGATTTTATCACAGTAGCTTTGTAGTATAATTTCCAGTCAGGGATTGTGATGCCTCTTACCTATCCTTTGTTTGATTGCTTTTGCTATTTTAGGTCTCTTCTGCTTCCAGATGAATTTTAGGAATGTTTTCTCTAGATCTGTGAGGTACAAAAATGGAATTTTAATTGAAAGGAACAGTTAACGATTAAATAATTGATCAATCTTACATGTCTATATTTGTTTTCCTGAATAACCACTTTAACATTGTCAATATGTAATGCAAGAATCATTGCTACTTTTCTGTCACCTTGTCTGTAATTCAGTATTGCTTATGCTGTTCATGTATTATTTTGTAAATGGATGTCTGTCTGTTAATATGTTTTCATTCTTTTATTTTTAAAATTTAAAAAATAAATAAAAAAAATTTTAAAAAGGAATCTGCTTTGGATGATAAGCATAGCTATTTTTGCAGCTTTGGGATAGTATTCCATGGAATTTCCATATTTTAACTTTGAGTCTGTCTATGTCTTCGCTACTTAATTCCGTTTCTTTCATGTAGCAAGTGTTGGAGGTTCTTTTGCTAACGCAGCCTGCCAGTCTGTAACTTGTACTTAAAACATTGAGACCATGTGCATTCAAAATTATTATGCACTGATTTCTGTCATTTTGTTGAATTTCATGTTGTTCGATTTTTTGCCAGTTCTCAGTAGTTTACACTGCCTCTTCTGTGTATAGGATTCCATTAAATATTTTC
>PVLD010032119.1:0-15002 GCA_004027595.1 Dinomys branickii
AGGTCAGCTGCAAAGGCTGCTCGAATGATTCCTTCTCTTTGGGAGAATGTCCCTTAAGCTTTCTGCTGAGAGTTCCGCTTAAAAGGCTGTACAGATATTGGTTAGATACTCCCTACCTAGTGACCTGGGTGAGGTGTGTAAGACTGCTCCCCCACCCTCCCAGGGTTCCCTGCAGGTATAGGGATGGATCTCCTCCCCCTCTCGGTGATCTGGTCCCGAGCGCCGATATCTCACCAGTTATTGGAGTCCCTGCAGGCATGAAGGTTCCAAGGTGCCAGTCTATCCTTTGGGGCTTTCTGCGCGGCCCGCCCGTTGCGCACGAAACGTGAGACCGCTGGTCGTTGCCGCCGCCAGAGAGCCGATCTCTGTCGGGAGTCGCCGGAGAGCTGCACTGGGTCGGGGGGCGGGAGGGATCGAGCTGTCTGTATTCTCTGGGCGCTAGGACCCAGCAAATCTTTCTCTCTGCTTCCGGCGGCATTTGGGGCCCTCCGCGCGGCTCGCCCGATGCGCGCGAAACATGGGATTGCCGGGCGTCTCCGCCGCTAACATGCCGATCTCTGTTGGGAGTCGCCGGGGGGCTGCGCCGGCTCGGGAGGTGGGAGGGGTCGAGCCGTCCGTGCTCTCAGGGCGCTAGGACAGTTTGTGGAGGTTTCAGTCCATATTTGGCTGGTTCTGAGGCAGAGTGGCACATCGCAGAGGGCAAACTGTTCAGGACAGTAGAGCACAGCCTGTTTAAAATCTATCACTTCCACCAGAAGATGAGAGTGTGCAGACTTCAGAGCTTGACAGGGTCATACATGGA
Organism: Dinomys branickii; assembly: GCA_004027595.1. Taxonomy (NCBI): domain Eukaryota; kingdom Metazoa; phylum Chordata; class Mammalia; order Rodentia; family Dinomyidae; genus Dinomys; species Dinomys branickii. Next base: position 803 of record PVLD010032119.1, read on the forward strand.
CGACATGTGACCTCAAGTCTTATTTCTCAGGATTTCCTCGAGTGTCACCCATGAATATTTTGGAGACACTGTCATGGACCACACACATGGCTCCTGTGTGTCCCAGAGCAATGTGGGCCACAATGACTGTCACTACAGAGTGCACAGACCGTATATATTCATGTGTCTGTAGGGAGCTCACTCTGCACGTGAACATAGGCCAAGAGCCGTGGTGCATGGATGTCTCCAGCTGGCTTTCACAGCAAGACCCAAGCATCGTCAGGCACAGATAGGAACCTCAAAAGAAGGGAAGAAACCACAGAGACTCCCCACAGTGGCAACCACAGCACAAGCTCCGGTGAGAGCCACCACAGAGAGGAAGCTGCGCATACTGCATTGCACACCTGTGTCGTCCCATTTGTTGCAAGACGCCTTGCGTGCAGGACCATCACCATAAAAGGCTGCTGTGGGAGACTGCAGGCTGCAGCTCACATCGCTATGGACACTTGTCACAACTGCACTGCTCAAAACATGTGGGTGAAGCTGCCAAAATGTTGCCTCCTTTTGGCGTAAAGTCACAGTGACATGAAGTCAAGGAGGATGACTCGATCATGAAGGAGAAATGTTGATCTAGATGAGTTTTGGTTGTTGTTTTTTGTTTTCCATTCCATTGGATATTTGACTGGGAATGTGCACCCCATGCCATTCATACACATGCATTTAGGAAGCACTTAACTTGTTTAATTTTAGAAATACAAACTGAAAAGTGTCATACAGAAAATCTCACCTATAATTAAATTGAGCTTCAAAGAAATGTGATGAATGGAAGCAGGAGGAGCAGGAAGCTCCTGGGGATTCACCCAACCAGACACAATTGATCTTCATATGGAGCTGCCTTATCTGTTTACATAGCAGACAAATACTACTAATGACAGTGGTGGTGACACTGGACATTTGTGCCCATCTGCTGAGAAGGTCACATACAGAGCTGACCCGGCACCCGTCATTCATACCTCTTCTCCCTCGAGGTCGGAATGCACAGTCCCCATGCTCAGGGTCACCAGGTAAGGCGGGTGGAGCTGGGCTCTGCTCTCCATGCTGAATTACTCCTGACTTAGCCCCATTTCTTGATTCAGAGACAAATCGATAAGGGTGTCAGCTCATGCAGGAATTCTTTAAGGAGATCTCACTGACCACACTGGAAGATTCCATCTGTCCAAGGGGTCCTTAGTAAATTTGTAAAGCATTTGCTATGGAACATAGTACCAAGAAATCGAGAGAGTCCTTGCTGCATTGTACTGAAAAGCATTTTATGGAATCCTCTGTGCACCACTAGCAATCAAGAACTGAACACCCCAGACTAAAATATGATTTGAAAGTTGGAGTTAAGCTTTAATTTTAAGGACTTCACCATCATGTGCATGGAGTTCACAATGAGTAACTGTTCAAAAAGGGACAATGATAACTAGGGAAGCATGTGGAATTTAAGAATAACCTGCAGGAAACGAGAGGGGAGGCTGAATCTAGATCGGGAACAACCTTCCAGTGGCTACACAAGGTCATGTGGTTACAGGACACTTAACACAGATGTCCTCCTTCTCTTCCCAAATCATTAGAAACATCTCTATGAGGTAAACACAGAAAACACATCCTTGTATCTATTATCTGCTGGAGCTGCTCAGGTGGGACTTGGCTCACAGGATGCCTTAGAGCAGGAGGCGGGAGGACCTCTCCTGACAGCAAGAGTGAAGGTGAGGCGAGCTCTCAAGCAGCATGGAGAGATCCAGAGGATGGAGACCGGGGAGGGGAAGGGGGAGCTGTGCTCATATTGGTCCTGAGGCAGCAGCACCAGAGCCCATGTGCAAAGGAGGAGTCTGACTCACACAAAAAGGGAGACGGGAATTGAGAAAGCTGATGTGGGGTCGGGAAGGGGCTCATCACTGCCTTGCTTCCTCCGCTCCTGTGAGATCAGCTTACCCCTGATCACAACTTAGACACCATTTGATTCAGGAAAAGAGATTCCTCTTAGAAGCACGAGGACCATAAAGACCCTGGGCTGCCTCACTCACCATAAAGGACAGGGGCCTCCCACATGCAAATTTGTCATCGAAATCTAGATAAAATTACCTCTTGGGCTGTTGGGGCTCACAGCTCCTTCCTCAGACACAGCTAAGATCCCTGGAGAAGGCGGAGCTGTGGTCTAGAATATGAAACTGCTGGGTCTTCTCCTGTGCCTGCTGGCAGCTCCCCGTGGTGAGTGTCCTTAATGTGAGATATGGGTCCACGGGAATATTTTAAAAGCAGATGGCTGATGGAAAGTGTTTCCTTGTTTCCAGGTGTCCTGTCCCAGGTGCAGCTGCAGGAGTCCGGACCCGGCCTGCTCAAGCCCTCGCAGCCCCTGTCCCTCACCTGCACTGTCTCTGGCTACTCCATCACCAGTAGTTACTCCGTCTGGAGTTGGATCCGTCAGCCCCCAGGAAAGAGCCTGGAGTGGATGGGTACCATAATCTACAGTGGTGGCACTCGCTTAAGCCCATCCCTGAAGAGCCGCATCTCCATCTCTAGAGACACAGCCAAGAACCAGTTCTCTCTGCAGCTCAACTCAGTCACCCCGGACGACACGGCCACATATTTCTGTGCAGGAAACACAGTGGTTTGACATGGATGGGAGCACAGACACAAACCTCCCTGCAGTGGCACTCAGGACCAGCAGGGGGCGCGCAGTACTCACTCGTGTAAGGAACCACCTTCCCAGCAAATGTGGAGAAAAAGTTCGGAGTTTTTCCTCTCCATTTGATTAGCATCTCCCACAGGGGACCCAGGCACAGAGATTCTAATGGTCTTTTATGTTTCTGATCGCACAGTATTATGTTGCCATGGAGTCAGTCTTTTCTGTGTACATCTATATCATAATGGGTTGCATACTAATTTTTTTCAATGAAACTACTGATTACTACTCAACTGACTGTGCAGTCTCCTTAGTTTTCAGGTGAACAGTTGATCATGACAAGTATTACCTTGCTGACTGCAAGTCTGCCACGCACCTTCAGTTTTTTCTTCAGAGCATCTCATTTTAAAGAGCTCCTTCCAATTCTGATTCATGCAAACCCCTTTACTCTGAGTAAATGGACAACACCCTCCATGCTGCTGTGGATGTCCGCATGTTAGTGGAGCTTTTAATTCAACACCCCCAAGGACACTGGCAGCACCACGGGCTTGACAGTTTGTGTTCATTCTTCAGTAGTAGAGTTTGTCCTGGCAAGTAGTTGGTGCCAGTGCTGTCACACACCTCACAACCATAGAGCACTCATCAAAACTTGTTTTTTGGATCCAATTGTAACTAATGTTAGGTCTCAGAGACTGTGATACAAAGCTTCACACCTAATGTTGTTCATTCTGCACAGTCAGTGTACTCTAGTTACGTTATTCTCAGTCAAAATGTGGCCACCACAAAAGATTTGAATTGCAAAGTGCTCAGGGACACTGAACTCTAGAAATTTCACATCTGTCCCTTGACTTGGGGACAGTCAGTGGCCTGAGCATGGATCAATGGAAGAAAAACTTGTGCACAGAAAACTCACAGCCAGAGAGACAGCCGAGGTCTGTGCATATTAGAAGTGGGAGGTCACTTATATCTGCCTGTCCTGAATCCCTGAGAATAAGACTAGAACCTGCCCTGACTGTGACTCTTACCTGGTATAAAATAATTCAGAGCTTTGAGATCATAAGGATTTGGGTTGGTGGTAAAATGTTGTTGGAGCGATTCCGTGAGCATCCAACTGTTGTGGCAGCTTCTCTAGATGTCCATGTACATAAGCACTTAGTCACTTCATTTGTAGTTGCAAAAGTATGAACAGAATTCAATATTGTATCTTAATTCTGACCAGTGAACTTCTTGTACAGCTATGTATCTATCCATCTGTCTATGCTTCATCATACTTCTATTTTTTACCTACCAACTATTTTTGTACTCATGTACCATCAATGTAAACATGAATAATTTAAAAATTATTTATGCAACTATTCACCTCTGTATCCCAGCTTTGATGCATATATTTACCTCTTATCTACACTCTATTATCTGTAATCAATTAGTTATCTCCCCAATATCCACAGGCTAAATATTTCTCCAACAATCGTCTCACTATCATTGATGTAGGTACTATGTACATATCTTATCTGCTTTAATGACATAACATTAATGAAAAATAGTAAGTCTTTAAATTATACAACCTCATACATTTGGATAGAAACAAGAATACTCAAGACCTTATCCTTGCCAGGCAGCGCTGTGCAAAATCAACAGTCTGTCATGTTTTCCAAATATAGGTCTGTGGAAGTCAATTTCATCAGTAAAATGGCTCAATGGGGTGGGAATGCGCTGTGTTCCAATCTTCACCTCCCCTTACTTGTGCTGTCTCAGTCACAGTCCTGGGATTCAATGATAGGAGGATGCAGCAAAACACTCCCCAGACCTGTGCAGTGAGGCAGATGGTGTGGTCCTCCCGGGAACTCTTAAGGGAGATAAATGTTTCATTTTATCTATAGTATGTTTGTTTCTTCTAAAAATACATATTACCATTCAGTTCTCTTGCCATTAATGATCAAGATATTTTCCATAAAATAACAAAAACTTTTACGCTTTGGACTTCACATTTTATAATATATCAGCCAGAAAATTGATGACCTAGAACCATTACTATGAGGCTGAACACCAGGCTCAGGTTCAGCCTCTCCTTGGTCACTCACATGAGTGTCCCTGTCTGTACCAAGGATATACAAATTCTGCAAAGCTGCCCCTCAGGGAAGTGCCTCGTCTTCTTGCAGACACTCTGAGGTCCAGATGAGGACCCACCCTCCTGCTTTCCATGAATATAATAATACAGGAACTATTGGAGAGTCCGAGGGATAACAAGTAACAGCCATTAAAGGAAATATATACCTTTTACCAAAGATAATATCATAGTTCTCCATGAGTAAGTCCAACTACATTACAGCCCTTGAATATAAATGAACTAAAGAATATCATTGGAGGAAAACATTAGATGAAGTCACATTCCCTAGAGATATTGTTTTGAATGATGATAAATATTACATCAGAATAAGAAAGAAGAAATATTACATAGAATATTACCTAAGATCCACTTTGGCAATGTGAAGAGAAGGTAGTGGAGAAATAAAAATGTGTTTGAACTGGCACAGCATAAGTTAGAGAGTTCTGTAACATAGAGTGAGGATTTGGTAATTGAGAACAAAATACAGACCCATAGGTAGATAAATAAGTACATGCTAGACACATAGGTCAGGGGTTGGATGACAGTTGGACAGACAGAGCAATTATATAAAGATATTACATTTCTCCTTACCAATTTTATGTACACTGGACACAAACAAATTACAGCCGCATTTGTGTGATAGATCTGTGCAAACCTGCCTGACCTGAGCTGCATCCAGACTATGTCACAGGTGAGCGACAGCTGTTTTTAGGGCACTGTGATCCTCCTGAGCCCCGGGTAACACATTTCTGAAGCACAGGTAACACTGGAGTTAGCAAAATAGCAGCATATTTTAATGCAGGAAAGAGACTCTGTGAATCTCACTACACATGTCTGACTCTGTCCTAGAGATCACAAGGGAGGACCTGGGGCCACTGGACTTACACACCCCAGATGTAAAGTCTTCATTACCTGAAATCACTCACTTGTGCTGCTGAGGAATCATACGTTTGTACGATGGAACAAACACTGCCACTCACATCACACATTGCTTGAATGCATAAAAATAAATTAAAGTTATAAATTATAATTCACAAACATAATGTAATTACCTAAAATTCTCACTTTACATGTCATTAGTTTCCACAGCATACACCTGCAAACTTACGTCTAATGTGGTATTGAAATGTTGCTGCTTCCTGCCCACAGCTGTCTAAATAGCAGGAGGCGATGCAAATAGGGCCCCTCTCTCCCTATGTAAACAGCCCAGCCCTGACTCTGCAGCTATGGAGAGGAGCCTGGTCCCAGATGCCCCGTCTTTCCTCTCAGTGATCAGGACTGAGCACAGACAGCCTACCATGGAGCGGGCACTGAGCTGGGTTTTTCTTGTTGCTGCTTTAAATGGTAACTAATGAAGAACAAGAGATACTGAGTGTTTGCATGGACAGGAGTGGGTTAATGGGAGACATGAATGACAGTTTCCTGAGCAGAATGTCTCTGCGTTTGCAGGTGTGCTGGTTGAGGGGCTGCTGGTGGAGTCCGGTGGCAGATTGGTGCAGCCTGAGGGGTCCCTGACACTCTCCTGTGAAGCCTCTGGATTTACCTTCAGTGACTACTACATGAACTGGATCCGCCAGGCTCCAGGGAAGGGGATGGAGTGGGTTGGTTTTATTACAAACCCAGCTAATAGTCTCACAACAGTATACGCTGCATCTGTGAAAGACAGATTCACCATCTCCAGGGATGACTCCAAAAGCATAGTGTATCTGCAAATGACCAAACTGAAAACCGAGGACACAGGCCTGTATTACTGTGCAAGAGACACACACAATGAGGCAGCTTCAGTGTGAGTCCAGACACAAACCTCTCTGTTGTGATTCTCATGACCAGCAGGGGGCGCACAGGGCACACTGAGTTCATCATCAGTATAGGACAGGTGCCCAGCTTGGACCAGTCTGATTTCCGGTCAGGATGTGCAGTTTTTGGTCCATGTGACATAATCACAAGCTCACTCTGCACTCATGAATCAATACTTATCTATCATGCTCCTGAATTAGAAATTTGATTTCATATGAAGATATATGCTCACCTGTGTGCATGTTCACAAGTCCGTTTTAAAAGCAAAGTGACTTCTCTGGTCTCCAGGACTGGAACCTGAGAACATGCAGCCAACATGCTGAAGTTTTTTCCAATAAAAAAGATATCTTAGTGATATTTCCTTTTCATCACCAGTGTTAGAATAGAGGTACTGGTATTTAGAAGAGAGGTATGAGAGAGACAGCCCAGGATCAGGAACGGATAATACTTTCAAGTCTTTCATCTTACACTCCCTCACATATGTACCTGCTTAAGTCCAATTCAGAGCTCATCTAGTTTCTTTTTTAAATAATTTATTTTCCCTTAGTGTTTATTCTCCCATCTGTTTTTTATCTGCTTTCTTAAAATGAAAGACAAGTCCGCTGGTTTTATTCGTACACCTCAGGTTCTTTGCATAGAGCTCAGAAGAGGTTCACATGTGATTTTCTGATGCGCAGCATGATACATGAAGAATTTTCTCACTAATTCTTATGCAGAACACTCACTCTTTCCTCTTCATTTGAATATATTTTAAATTAAATATATTTCATCATTTCCAAATTTATGGAAAATGGAAAAGAATATTAATCATGTAAAATAAAATTGCTTACTTAAAATGGGATGTGATGTCAGAACCCATTGTGCCCATCTCATCATCACAGAATTCCCTCTTTCCCTGTCTCCTGTGGAGTCTCCCATGCAAGCCACTGTGCCAGTGTTTCCTGATCTCTCAGGAGAGGAGCCAGGTGACCAGAGGTACCCGAGGCACATAGAGCAGGACATCAGAAAGAGCAGCCAGGAATTATGGGCAGGAGCTGAAGTGGCATCCACTATAGAACTTCATCTTTTTAAATTTTGGTATCAGTATATCAAATCCACACTCTTTGGTAAGAAAATGATCTTGACTTTGAGTAAACAGAGGACAACTGACTCTCATACTATGGACAAAACACCCTCACCACACTACTGTAACTAGAAACAGCCCCATACACATGTGCAATTCATTTTTTACTCATTGTAAAACAGTATTTCGTGGATAAGAGGTGTTCATTTCAACAAATAATGCTATGACATCTGTTACAGTGACTTAACAAGACAAATAATAGCAAGTCTTGTAAAGTGTGTTAAAGAAATGGAACCCTAGTGCATTGTGGGAGGGAATGTAAATTGTTGCAGACAAACTCTCCTTGTATTATGAAAAACTGTAGGCAGTTTCAAGAAATCCTATGAGATCCACCAATTTTAGTTTGTTTTCTGCTGCTATGGCTAAATATAAGCCTAAAAAATGGGTAAATTCCTGAACACATATAATCTGCCAATCGTGAATCCCCTGTAAATCTAAACATGGCTGTGATTAGTACTGAATGTGAATCAGAAGAGCCTCAGATGTCAATTCTACATACAAAGGATGGCATATCAAAAATTTTCATTCATCTTTATGTAGGAATTCATGCTTTTATTAGTTTGCTGTGGTGAACGACATTCTTTAGTTACTCTTTCAGTGTATTGCCTCAAGCCTGACCAAGCCATCACTGTTGGGTTCTGGAGGAAGTCTAGCAAAAATATTGTAAGCCCCAAGTCAATACTGCACGCTTTCAGGACTTCCAGTAAGATGGCGACTGGGTAAGCAGCAGAGAAAGATCCCCTGGAGGATCGACAACCAGATACTGAAATATAGCAACACGAGAAAGACAAGAATTAGAGAAATGGATGTCCTCATACCCTGGACCCAGGAAAGATCTGAAATGGAATCTGAAACTCTCAGGAACAGCAAACAAGACCTCCCCTGGAGAAAACACTTGGAGGGCCACCATGGTGCAGTTAGAGGAAGAAGAGGCGGAAAAGGAAGGAGCCACAGCTACGCACACACCCTCAGCCTGCTCCCTCGTTCTGGCATTCACAGCTTCAGCCTCAGAGGCCCCTGCTCGCAGATGCATGCCCAATCGGCCAGGGGTGAGCATAGTCCTGGGAGCTGGTTTAAAATCAGAGAGGACAAAGCACAGCCCAAAAAGGAAGCAGTGGAGGTCAGAAGGAGTGCTCAAATCCAGTGTGAGGATGAGAGGTTACAAAGATCATTGAAGCCGAATCCCCACTCTGCTGAAATCTTTCTAATCAGTGCCCTGAGGCAGGCCGGAGTCAAGGCCACCAGTGAGCAGCCCACCACACCCAGCTCTATGCCTGCCCCGAGGATATGGCCTCAGATCTGTCCACTGTGTGAGCAAATACCAGAAAAGAGTAGCAGAAAGCAGTGGAAGCGACCCCAGGACCACAGTAATTCCCAGGGATCCAGTCAAAAAACAAAAGGGAGCTGGAGCACAACAGAAAGAGTGAGCTGCAGATGGAGGCAGGCTACATGGCCCCACGCCCTTCTCACTCCAACACCAAGCAGGAAGCAGGAGCTGAGTTACCAGGATTCAGCTCCCACCCTGAACGCCCTCTCTGAGCACCATGAGTCCTGGGGGCCTGAGCAGTCACCATGTGATCCTGACAAAAATGGAGTGAGTCAACGGGCTTCAGGACTCACCCTAAACTACTAATATGAGCACCAAGAGAGACTCCACACTACTTGCATGTATGAAAAATGTATGAACCCATAGCATCAAACTACATGAAAAGCAGCATTCTTGGAGCCTGAGAAACAACAACATACTCTACACAGCAGACCCGAGAAAATCCTCCATTTCTTTCCAAGAACTAATAACTAAACTTAGTACACACCATGGACTACCAGAGTGCATAGAGGTGGAGGAGACCTCCTGCCTCTTGTGCCCAGCATCCTAAGGGAACCCAATGCTGAACAAAATTGAGTGGTTGGATGTACACACGCCTCTCTAGCTGGGAGGAGATAGACTCCAAAGACACCGATGAGGGGATACAAGGCACTTTGATGGGGAGCTCTGAGGTTTGCGGTAGGAAGCGCCACCCATCAGGTTACACCAGAGCCCTGAGGACCTAGACTGGGCCTCTCAAAGAATGTCATTGGGACAGAGTCTGGGGAGTCCGTGGGCATGGCCCTCAGACTTGGATGGCTTGGGAGCGACCCCCAGGGCATGTCCAGAGCTCCGCCCAGCCCCCAGGGCGTGCCAGGTGGTCTGTCCTGCCCTCAGGGCTCCACCCAGCGCTCAGGGTGTGCGACGGGCTCGACCCCACCCCTGGAGCTCCACTCGCTCACTGGAGCATGCCAGGCACCCTGCCAGGCCCCCAAGTTGTGCCAGGTGCTCCACCCCATGCCCAGGGCGTGCCAGGTGCTTTTCTGGCCCCTGGGGTGTGCCAGGCACTCTGCCCCTCCTCCAGAGGTCCACTCTGCTCCGCAGGGCATGCCAGGCGCTCTGCCCGGCCCCTGGGGTGTGCCAGGCACTTTTCCTGGCCTACAGGAAGGACCTGAAAACTCACCTGAGTCTATAGATGCAGACGTGCTGACAGAGCCCGATGGTTTGCTGTGTAACCCCGTCTACCTGACGGGACTCTCGACATCTGTGAGGGCTTGCCAAAGGGTGCTTCTCCACCTCCTGCCATAGCAATTTGTGTACGCTCATGTAATATACAGCATATTTAGAAGCAGCCAAGTCTCTGCCCCAAGCAAGAGCAAGAGGGAGTAAATAAACCAAAAGTACAGTTATCACCAGTGGGAAGATCACTGACAGAGTGGTAGAACAATGGAGGTGAAGTGGAGAAAATTGATTAACTGAATGAGCCATCACCTATATAACCGAGTAATAAAGACAAAGATAACATTATATAATACAATACCCAGTAGTGGCCCCTACTATTTGCTCTGTAATTTGTTGTTTCCTTTATTGTTTTTGTGTTAACAAATGCAAAGACAACATTATGTAATACAGCATCCAGTGATGATTTCCTGCTGTCCCCTCTGTAATTTGGTATTCCCTTTATTGATTTTGTTATAACAAATACAAAGATAACACTATGTTATACAGCAGCCAGTGCCAATTCCCTACTATCTTCTCTATAACTTGGTATTTTCTGTATTGTTTCTGTGTTATTCTGGGTTCTTTTGTCTTCAAAAAAAAACAATGCAGGCTTTGCTGTGATATGCCGGAAGGAATGGTAATATGATGGCTAACTAGTTGAGTCCCATGCCTATGATAATTCAGTTGTACTGTCCTTACTAAAACAGTTGATATCCTTGCATTAGCCCAGCTGCCTCCTTTGTGCTTTCTCAATAAAAGGTTACTGAAAGGACCTAAAGGACTGGGACCTCCGTACCCAGAGAATGTATTCTCCTGTGAATCTGGCTGCCCAGCATGCACTGTCCCTCACAAAGCCCTAGAAGTTATGCTCTTCTTCCTCGGGTCATCCTGCAGAGTAGAAGCTGTAGTAAGAGTGTCTCCTGAAACATGACACAGGTCAGAAGCACAAAATCTTGCTGAAAGAGCATCTGAAGCTGGTTTAGCCCTTTCCTGTGGGTGAGAAATGCTGTCAGAAAGAGCCTAGGACCAAAACCAGGATCCTGCTGTTGGGTGGAGAGCAATCCAGGACTCAGCATCATACTGAACAGCTGCAGCCTAGGAGCTGGTTCAGTGCCCAGGGCAGGTTCCTCCAAGGCCTGAGTCCTTTCCATTGAAATGCTGATCAAATATTAAAAATCTGTAAGGAACAAAAAATGTATGATAATTATCTTCTTTGATTGGATAGATTTATTCAAACATGGAAGGAAAGACACAGAAGAGAGTTTTCTAGCGCTTTGGATATCTCAGCAGTAAAGAGAAGAGGACAGTAGCAATGTATTTGTAATTTCAATGTTGTAGCATTTTGGGAGACGTCATGGTCTTGGGAATATGATGCTTACTGTGAGGTCTCTGTGCTGATACCAAGGCTGGGTGTGGAAGGGGTGATTGAGAATCAGAATGTGGCAGATGCATGGGCCACCCTGATAAGATCAAAGGTAATCAAAAAGAATATTAAGCATGAGAGAAATTTCTATAATGACTGCAATGTTCTGCTTTGGATAATTGGGAATGAGACATAAACATAATCAGTGCAAATTTCTAGGAAAGACTCTGGAAACTGACTTATGACCCCCACTAAGCACTAATTTTTATGAAATCAGATTCACAGCAGTGGATGATACAGCACAGGGCTGCTCTGAGAACCAAGGGTCTTTCTGTGGAAAAGGTTGGCACTCAGAGACCCAGAAAGTGTTGGGCAGACCATCTCAGGAAGCCAGGCTGAATCAGAGGTGTCCACGGGTCCTGTGTTCTCATGTGGAATGGGCAGTGTTAGTCTCACATTCAACAATGAGATCTATTGAGACCTGACAGAAGCATTTATGGGGCCAGGGAACCTGCACAGCATCAAAGACAGTGATCATACAGCCAAGGTTCCAGTATCTATGTACCATTCATATGCGGGGTCACACTGCACAGCCTGTTCTGTAGGGGCCTGTTTCTCATTTTGAGATGTTCTATTTCACATGGTTTAGGAAGGTGGCAGGGGAAGCAGCTCCCCAGACAGGATTAAGACAGCAACCGCAGCATCCCACTGCAGTGTTGCCCATGTGTCACCCACTGCCTCCTTCTGAGGCTAGGTCAGGCGTTGAACTAAGAAGGCTATTGTCTCATGAATACGCAAATGACCTTTGTTTGCTCTGGTAAATATGGATAAGTCTGTGCCCCAGAGCATCCACATCTATCATGTCCCTCTGAAGAATCCCTCTGAGAACAGTTCCCACCATAGACTGCACCTGGAGAATCCTGTTCTAGTTGGCAGCTGCTACAGGTAAGGCGATACGTGGTCCCAGGGCTGAAGAAGGGACCACAGCCTGTCGTGAGGCACTACCTCCAATCCTGTGACCTCTCCACAGGTATCTATGCCCAGGTGGAGCTGGTGCAGTCTAGGGCTGAGATGAGGAGGCCCGGGGCCTAAGTGAAATTCCCAGGAAAGACATCAGTACATCTTCACAGACTACTGGATCCACTGGATTTAACAAGGCCCCGCAAAGTGGCTGAAGTGGATCTTAAAGATTGACCTTAGTGGTGCATATACTAAATATACACAGAAGTTCCAGGCTAAGTAACCCTCGGCACAAACACTACCGCCAGCTCAGCCTATGTGGAGCTGAGCAGTCTGAGTTCTGAAGACACAGCCATATATTACTGTGTGAGACACAGGGTGGTGACCACATCCTTAGTGTGTCAGAAACCTTGAGGGAGGAGCAGCCCCTTTTGGGAGAGAGCAGAAGACTGTCATGGCTGAGAACATGCTTGAAAATGGTTGAAGTAATGGAGGAAAACAACAAAAGAAAGAGATATACACCCTAAATATACGTGGAAATATCCACACCACAGTTACCCTATATGCAAATTAAGAGGAGAAGAAAAATCTTCTAAAAAAGAAAGTTGAAACAGGAAATTCTAGGAAGGTATTTGTTTTTTTTTTTATTTAAAAAAAATAAAAGTACAAAAACGTAGTAACAAACAGACACCAATTAGCATAAAAAATAGTACAATCACAACTGATCTACAGACAAGGTGACATGGTCTCAACAGTGGATATTGCTTTATCCATTGATATTTTCGAAGTGTAAATGTATGAACCCATATACAGACATGCAAAACGGGTCAGACGATTAATCCTCTCAACAACATAAAAACACAAAAACCAAACATCCAAAGACAGAAAACAAAACAGGCAAAACAAACAAACAAACAAACAAACAAACAACCACCAATAGTTGCTGCTTTGCATATTGATATCTTCGAAGTGTGTGTTCAGGATAACACATACAGACATACAACATTGATGAAACAACCCGTCATCAATTATTCCACAGCATTAAGTGATATAATACAATAGTAGAACCATGTTAGCCCTCCTGCATATATGTATATTCATATATACATACATACATTTTTGTCTCTTTCTTTTCTCCTTTCCCTCGTCCCATCTGTTCTTTGTCTTAGAACAGATTTCCTTCATGTCTCTTAGTTTATATTCCCACCCTCAGGTTCTTACAACAGTGATACAATACGTTGCCTGCACATGTACCGCTGATTTATTTCACTTATGTGTATGGACTCCAATTTTGACCACTTGCCTACAAAGTGCTCAAAACTGTCTTTCTTTATAGCTGAATAATATTCCATTATATAAAAATGCCACAATTTTTAAATCCAGTCTTCTGTGGATGGGCACTTGGGTTGCTTCCACATTTTAGCTATTACAAATTGTGCTGCTATAAACATGGGTGCACATGTATCAGAGTGATAAGACGTTTTCAGATCTTCTGGGAAAATACCCAGAAGAGGAATAGCTGGTTTGAATGGAACCTCTAGACCTAGTTTGCTGAGAAATCTCCAAACGGCTCTCCACAGTGGTTGCACCAGTCTGCATTCCCACCAGCAGTGTAATAGAGTCCCTATTTCTCCACAGCCTCGCCAGCATCTGTTATTGGATGACTTTTTCATACT
>PVLD010032120.1:0-15002 GCA_004027595.1 Dinomys branickii
TAGATACTCCCTACCTAGTGACCTGGGTGAGGTGTGTAAGACCGCTCCCCCACCCTCCCAGGGTTCCCTGCAGGTATAGGGATGGATCTCCTCCCCCACTCAGTGATCTGGTCGCGAGCGCCGATATCTCACCAGTTTTTGGAGTCCCTGCAGGCATGAAGGTTCCAAGGTGCCAGTCTATCCTTTGGGGCTTTCTGCGTGGCCCGTCCGATGCGCGCGAAACGTGGGACCGCTGGGGGTTGCCGCCACCAGAGAGCCGATCTCTGTCGGGAGTCGCCGGAGAGCTGCGCTGGCTTGGGAGGCGGGAGGGGCCGAGCTGTTCGTGTTCTCAGGGCGTTAGGACCCAGCAAATCTTCCTCCCCGCTCCCAGCGTTTGGGGCCCTCCGTGTGGCCCGCCCGACACGCGCGAAACGTGGGATTGCCGGGCGTCTCCGCCGCTAAGAAGCCGATCTCTGTCGGGAGTCGCCGGAGAGCTGCGCCGGCTCGGGAGGCGGGAGGGTCCGAGCTGTTCGTGTTCTCAGGGCGCTAGGACCCAGCAAATCTTTCTCTCCACTCCCGGCGGCGTTTGGGGCCCTCCGCGCGGCCCGCCCGACACTCTCGAAACGTGGGATTGCCGGGCGTCTCCGCCGCTAACAAGCCGATCTCTGTCGGGAGTCGCCGGGGGGCTGCACCGGCTTGGGAGGCCGGAGGGACCGAGCTGGCTGCACTCCCACAGCGCTTGGACCGAGTCCAGCTTCCCACTGAAATCTTTTGACCATCACTGTGTTTTGCTCTCCTTCTCGATCCATCCACCCAATCTACAACCTTCCTTAAAGCAATCAATCCGTGGTGTAGGATCAACAGTGAATTGTAGTAGCTCTTTATTGTCTGTACTCCTCTTTGCTCCTGCACCTCACTTGTAATTCCTGGTTTAATATTTTCCTTCTTGTAAAATATACTAAGGTGATTTTTTTTTCAGAGAATGTTCCTTATACATTTTTTGACTTCTTAGATCTCTGGAAATATCCTTGTTTTGTCTTTACTCTTCAGTGAAATTTTGTCTGTTCGTAACATTCCAGGTTTGAGGTAATTTTCACCTGGGATCCCCTTTCACTTTGTATGTAGCCATAGCAACAGCTGATGGTAACTTAAATTTTTCCCTGTAGATGAATTTTCTATTCTTTTTCTGGATGATTTCCTGATCTTCCTTTCCTACTGGGGTGTTGAAACTTCTGTGTATAGCATTGTTTGATTTTTGAGCATTTTTAATCAGTAGAGTCTTGTCTTTCTTTAGTTGTGAGAACTGCTACTATTTTCTTAAATGTTTATTTTTTTCTGAAAAAGATTGTATTTTCTATGATTCTTAACCTTTCTCTAACTATTCTTAACTCTCTATTCCTTTTTATAATATTCTATGAGAATTCTCAGAATCAATTTTTTAATCTGTCAATTTCTTCTTCATCTTTGTCCAGCCTACCATTCAACTAATCTATTTTTTTCTTTTTATTCATTGGCTACATATTAAAATTTCATCATCTCTAGTCCATCTTTTATCAATATGAATAGCTCTACTATGTGATTGTAATTTTTCTTATTTTATTGTTTTGAAATTTGATTTGTTTGTGTGTTTATTGAGACAAGTGTATCACGGTGCAGTTCAGGAGGCCTTGAACTCACTAGGTAGGGCCTACCACACCTGGCTCATTGTTCTTTTAAAGTCAAGTTCTTCATACTCTTATCTCTCTGAATACTTGGTTTGGATCCCGAACTTTCTGTTTCTCTTTCACAGTGTTTGTTTTTCTCAAATTCTTTGGTGGGAGTGGATTATGGGAGCCCCGTTGCACCTCAGTTTCCCTGTTTAGCTCTGTGCTCTTCAGACCGCCTCCTGGGTTGCACTCACCCTCTGCAGTGAGGTTTGGGCAGTACCAGGCCCTGTGTCTGGTTAACATTGTGTGGCCTGTGCTCTGTGATAGATAGGGACAGATGACGACACGGCCCCTTCCTCCTGCATGTTACCTAAGCCAGCTGTGGTCCTGCCTTCTGTTCCTAAGCCAAGACTCCTTTGGCCTGGAGGCAAGAGCCCCTGTAGGGACCAGCTGCCCCCGGGGAGGGAATGGAAGTTGGATTGGTGTTCCTCATGGTACCAGGTACTTGCATCTCCTGTTTTCCCAATGTCTACCCCTACAGTAAACTTTTTAAATCAAATTGCTTCCTTACCTCTGCATTGTAGTTTCCCTTTGTACACCAGCTCTACTTACGTTCTGCTTTTAAGGAATTCTTCACTGTCTCTGGATCCACTGAGGGCTTTAACTCCTTAGCTTGGAACCTCATTTTAGATTTCATTTATAAACATATTTTTCTATAATTGTTACAGATTTGTATGGAAAGGGAAGCTAAAGCAAAGTTCTCATCTTTAACAAAATCAGTGGCACTTTATTGGGAAGCTGGGTTCTGCGGCCACCTTCATCTTCCTTGTTGAGTTGAATTCTCTGATTGAGAGAAAGAAAGGGCAAGAGAGATGAACTTGGAGAGTGGTTTGAGACTCATCTGAGGAGGGGGCGTCTCTTAAGTAACTCTGGGCTGTTTATCCTATTTACATGTCCTGTACTGACAGGTGCCACCTGCAGCAAAGGAACAAAGAGGGTATTTTTCAGAAGTATGGGACAGAATCTGAAGCTCAACTATAGACAAACCCCAGCTGGCTCCTTTTCACCCTGTCAATAAAAGGCCCTGCGCTTGCACTGTGGCTCTATTATCCCCTACAGCTTCAAAGCCAGGACAGCCTCCTCCTTTCTCAGATGCTGACTGCAGCTCTTCAGCTGAGCTCCGCTTCCTGGTGCAAATGCAGCTGCACATACTCCATATGTCCTTTGAGGGTCTTCCCTCCTCAGGCTTACCAAGGGCGGCAAGAAATTCCTTCCGGATGAGCTGCTCCAGAGCAGTGTCTGAATTTCCAGTCTGCCAGCTTATTATTATTGTTTTCTTTAATCTCTATCATTAATTTCCTCTTTCAGAGAGGTCAGAATAATCACAATAAACATTCATTGAAGAGCATGTCCATGAGATAAAGGAAAAATCAGGAAATTGCTAGAGAAAGAGTGGGTATTAGCAGTTTTGTACATCTAAAATCCTCCTCCATATTCTGATAAGAACAGTTCTTGCTCCTTTGAGGAACGACTCCTCCCTTTTTCTGACCATATGACATTGAAGAGACCAGCTTGTCCTAGAACAGTGCATGAACAATGTTACCCAGACCAGTTGGGACACACACTTCATAGAAGTGGCCAGGAGATTATCTTGCAGCAGGACACAGGATTTCAGCAAGCTGACCTGAGTCCTTCCTTAGGATCAATATACACCAAAGTAGTTTTATGAACTGAATGTTTATTTTCCTGCCCCAAATTTATACACTAACATCTAACCCTCAAGGCAAAGGTGTTTGGAGGTAGGTAGGCCTTTGGGAGGTTATTAGGTCATGAGGATGGTGGCCCTGAAAATGAGATTAGTGCCTTTCTAAGAAGCAAGAGAACGATCTCACTCTTTCTACTGAGTAAGCATGCAAGGCGGATACTAAATTGGAAGTCTGCAAGAGAGCAAGAGAACCCTTAGGAGAGCTGACCATGCCGCCACCCTGATCTTGTACTTTCAGCTTCCAGGGTTGTGAGAAAAATATTTGTCATTATGCTACCCAGTCTGAGGTATTTTATTGCAGCATCTACACAGACTAAGATGAGCAGGGCAAAAGAAACTCTTTGGATTTCTTTAGCTGCAATGGTGTAAGCATGAAGCTGGTTCTGCATGTTTTACCTTCTTCCCTGTACACTTTACATGGAAGATGTTCCTGCACATTAGAGACAGTGGGGTCAGTATTAGAGGGGAGACAGAGCAATGAGGAAAGGAGAGAGAGAGAGAGAGAGAAAGAGAGAGAGAACATCAGACCGTGTATCCACTGCCTTCTCTTTCCCTGTTCGCTAATTAATTACACTTTACTTTCCATATATCCTGCATAACACAAAGAAAGCTCTTTCAGCTCCTCTTTCTATTTCTAGGAAAACCTAATCACCCTCCAAGGCCTAATTCAAGAGCCCTCAATCTCTGCACTTACGGTCAGGGTCTCTTGGCCCCAAACCTTACCCAAGCACATCGAACAAATTTCTGGGAGACCTGCCTCAACATAGTTATTTGTTTCCACCTCATTTTCCTCCATCTGACTGTGAATTCCCTGAGGATAGGGGCTGCGTAATTCGTCTCTAGTTTCATGGCACCTGAGATGCATCTAGACACAGAGCAGAGTGTCTCAGTCACCAGGTGCTGTGGAGACTTGACCTCTCATGAGAGAAATGAGGTGCACGTGCAGCCGGGTGTAGGGCAGAAGAGATTGTCTTCCAGAAAGAAGGTTTGTTTCTGCTGTCAAATCACCCTCGCTGTCTCTTGAGTCTGTTCTTTATCAGAAGTACTCTGACCCTTGCAGTAAGTAAAAACAGAATTCTCTCTTGTGGGGAAAAGTGACTGCTTTTGAAGAGCAGGAGGGGGTGTTACAGAGGTCTTTCATGTCTTTACAGGTTCTTGGATTCTATACACAGAACAGGAGGCCCCTGAAGGATCTTAATCAAGGGCACTGTGGTTGGGTGGTTTAGAAAGAGAACAATTGGAGACTGAGTGGAGGCGAAGCGAGTCTGAAGACAGCAGAGAAATCCCTGGGAGTGCTCTGAGGCAGGCCGAAGGGACAGTGCTGAGGGGAGAGGGTTAGAGGGACAGTGGCCTTTCTTATCATTCCCGCACTCCTGATCCCCACAGCTGAGCAGCTGAGACCTTTCCTCTGGTGGCCTTTTGCCCTGGCTCCTCTCATTCATCTCTGTCTTGTCAGCAAACTGAATAATGCCTCTAAATCTGGAGAGAATGAAGTTTTCTCCTTGCCCCATAGAATCCTTGAGAGTTACGTCTTCGTCAGCACTTCTGCTTCCAGCTCCCATCCGATCGGTTAATGTTTCTTTTATGAAGCGAGGACACCTGATTTCTGTCCGTGCAGGCCTTAAGACTGCTGCATCAGCACTGTCTTCGAGCTGGCCATATCAAATAGGCAGGGAGGAAAGCAACCAAACCCGTGGTCAGATGCCAAGGTGATGATGCCGGGGAGGCATGATGTGTGAAAGGGTGGACGTAGATGAAACTAGGGGTCTCCTGGTGCCAGGATGAGGGAGGGACCTACACTCAGTTGTGGCAGCCAAGGACAAGATGTGGATCAGCTGCTGATCATTTGGCCCTCCAGACCCCCCTTTTCTCTTGTCTGGTCCCAGTTCTCATCTATAAGGTATCAGTGGTCCCCGAAGTTCTTTTCCAGGCTTTTAGTCCACACCGACAGACCTAAGGCATCGCATCCTTGTCATAGCCTGTGACAGTCCCAAAGCTGAAGCAGTCCTCGCTCTACTTGGTAGAATCATGCACCGGTTATTTATCAAATACATTAATCATTCATTCATTTATTTATTCATTCATTCAGAACTATCCACATGGTCCATATCAGGTTCTGTGTTTAGTCCTATGGACACGAAAGTAGATAAGAGACATTCTGGCTCTTAAGAGTTTATAGTCTAGAGAAACACCCAGAAATGTGAATAATAGCCATAAAATGACAAAGTTAGGAGAAACTGCTGGGGGTACAGAGTCCAGAATCATTACTAAAAGATCCTGTTTTATTCATCCTCTAAGCATCTGGCATTTTTCCTGGAACACAGGCTAGATCCTCAATGAGTAAATGCAGCGACATTTTAGCTGGAGCCATAAATGTGTGAAAGATTCCCAGGTAAAGAAGGCCATACAAAAGCATTTTCCACAGAGGAACTGTATGGGTAAAGACCTGTAAGCACGACAGACTTGATTATCTTTGGAAAGAGGAAACAATTCTACATGATTGAGGTTCAGGGCACTTATATTCCTGTTAGGAGAGGAGACTGGAGAATCAGAGGGATGGAGGATTGTTCCTAATCAGAGAATTTAGGAAGGAGAAACTTTGGAAGGTACATCACAATAAGTTTTAAAAGGTTCTCCAGGGCTCTATATGGGTGAATTGGGGCAGAAAATGCCCCAATAGGAAGGTCTGTTAGGAGGATTTTCCAAGATGGTGCTATCCTTGGTGGATGGACTTCTGGCAAAACAAAGACATTTTCAAATCTGCATCCTCCTCCATCTCCATAGAGCACTTGGGTCACTAACTCCTGCATATCCTAATACAAGGGAAGTGGATTATGTGAAGAGCCCCCTTCCCCAATTTTTCCTCACCTATATTTGTTTCATATATAGAAAGTTCTGTTATTGCTATTTAAGTACAAAAGCACAAAACATTTTGGGTTAAAAATAGATCAAAGGAATCAAGCTCTGTCAACCTCATAGAGAAGCATAGATTTATTTAATCTCCTGATTGTTTGTAGGGAGGGTTGCTGAGGACAAGAGAGAGATGATCTGGCCTAAGTCCCTCAGCAACTTATTACCAGCAGGTGAATAAGAACTAGGCTCTCCCAACTGCCAGATCAATGACTGGTTTCCCCAGTGTGACCCAAAGCCTCTAGGTGTGTCAGGAAAGTAAGCGTTAAATCGGTCTAGCCTTCATCAGCAGAGGTGGTCAGGTTCTGGGAGAGGCAGCCAGTATCTCCCCTGAGGCACAGCCTCCCAAAGCTTCTCCATTCTGCTGACTCATTTCCTGTAGGTAAGGTCATTTCCCTGTTTAAAATCCTTGCATGCCCACAGGGGAAGTGCGAACTGCTTAGAACGGCATCCCAAGCCTTTCATCTTTGTCCTCTTCCTTTGGCTCCAGACTCATCTTTCATTGTAGCCCAGATATATCCTGGTTCTTAACCTCATCTGGAGAGCTTCTTAAAAAATACATTGCTACTCAGACTGTACTTGTGGAGACCTTGGGGAGTGGGCCTCAGGGGTCTGTACGTCTTAAATCTCCCCCATGGGATCCTTGTCAGTAGCTAGAATGGAGAGTGTCTATTTGCCCACAGCTAGCTCCTTTCTGTTTTCCAACTTGGCCTCACCCTCTCTGTGGCTTTGAGCATAGCTTCCTTACTCTGCAGTGGCCCTTCTTCACCTGACCTTCTCCTTAAGCTTCTTAAATGGATCACTCCCTAAAGAATAAATGCAACTTTATACATACAACCATCATGCCATTTAGACATTTTTGCTAACATGCTTTTCAGGTACTCTAGAGAGACTGTGGACTCGCAAAGAAGACACTGTTGTATTTGTACTGTTCTCATTGTCAATATAATGGGACCTGACACACAGTAGGAATTTAGGAAATAACTATGCTCTGAATAAGAGTTTCTGAACCTTAGAATGAATATTTCTCCGAAAGCTATCCACATAATCCACGTAACTAGGGCCACGGATCCATTAGAGCTTGTGAAAAATCCCTGGGTTGGGGTGTCCTTTCCATCTTTTACCTCTAAGGAAGGGAAATGATGAGAGAACTTCTACTTACCTGCAACCAAAAAGAAGAGGCTAATCTCTCTTCTTACACGGCGGGGCAGCTCCATAACTAGAAAGACGGGCAAGAATATTCTGACCCACACAGAACTTGCTTGGAAGCTGACTGCTCTTATTACCTGTAGAATGTGTGATAAGTTAGTGAAAGTGTCCAAACCTCTGAGAAATAATGAATAACTAGTTCTGCACATTGTCTGCTGCATAGTGAGTTCTCCTTATGTGTGAATCCCTTTCCTTCCAGAAGAGATGGTTTCAGAAACTCCAGCGTCTCCCCAACTGTCCTCTCCCAACTGTGCCTTCTCTGCTTTCTTATGCTCCCCGCTCTTCCCCACATTCCTCTCTCCTTGACCTTTGCTCTGCCTCTTTCTCACCTTTTTTCTCTATATTCTAGCTGGTTCTCTCAGGATTCATTCCAGGAGAAGAATGAACTCCTCTGGTATTCTTCCCTCTCATTTGTGTGGTTTGGGGACAAGATTAGCACACTCACCGGAATTAAAGCAAGTTAGGAGTTAGGAGAAAAGTCAAGTTCCAACTTTTGCTATAATCTGGCTCCAGAGCAGCAAGGACCTAGTTTCTCTGTGCTGGGAAAGAGAAGTGATGGCTCTGACATAAATTCTGTGCAGTGTGTTTTTATTACCGCATAATCCATGCTCATGCCACTTGTCCACATACCATGGTAATGGAAACCTCATGTTCCACTGATCTGGGCTGCCTCATGGTTAACTCTTGCAAGGCCAGCTATGTACCCAGGCCAAAGGAAATCCTTTCCAGAAGGAAGCCAGGTTATCAGACAGGCAGGCGCTGCCTCACATGCTGAAGGAAGTCACCGTGGGGTGTGTGCGGTTAATGATGAAGGCCGGAATGTGGCAGCTAGGCCCTTGTCTAGACCTGTCTGGGTAGCTGCTCCTGAAATGGCGCATGGCTGTTCCCTGCTTACTTCTCACTCTCTTCGACATTTGGCACACTGGGGGAGTCTATAAAGCCAAGCTTAAAATGAATGAATGAGAGGAGGTTGCTGCTTTGCAGTACAGTGTGTGGGGAGGATTTGCACAATCAGGGCAGGAGGGCTAAGGAGAAAGCTACTCATTGTGCCTGGAGGGGCCAGAAATGGCATCCAGAGAAGGGGATGTTTGATCCTGAAGGTCTTGGTGAACATAAAAGGAAGTCTTTAAATCAGATAAACAACAGAAAAAGAAAATCAATCCTATTCAGTAAAAGCAATGTGTACAAGATGTTGGGTATTTCTTACATAGAAAAAGAGGCCAGGCTGCTGACATGCGTGAGGTCTCCCATGGAGTCACACTGCCCTCAAATCCCAGCCTCTTAATAGCTTTATGACACAGTTATGACCGCCACACTTTTGTTTCTCATCTGCAACTGAAGACAATAATCATGCCTATCTCAGAGCTGGCTCTGAAAATTAAATGATGCAGTACAGAAAGCCCTTAGCCTGGTTCTTGGCATTTGAAAGGCCTATATAAATATTGCCTATCCTTGCTCTCGGGGAACAAAGGCCAGTTTGGAAAAGGCCTGAACATATGTTGTTTGGGGACAATGGAAAGGCACACGGTTAGTCCAGGGCCAGATGGTGAAGGAACTGGATGCTGCTCTAAGGATTTGGACTTGAACCTCTGGGTCATGGGAAATCACCAGAGGTCAATGCATTCAGATACTGCCCCCCGTTGGTTTACCTTCTGGGAAGGTAAACCTCTTTATTTCCTAGAGAGCCGTTTTATTCTCCTATCAGAGATCCAACCTGTCCCGTGATAGCTATCTACCTTTGAAGAGAAACAGACCCATATGTTTTAGTCTCACATTCACTGGGTCAGACCAGCCATTAGCCCTGGGGTATTAAACCCAAGAGACTGCACCTAGATTGCCCTTCTCATCACCCACAATGACTATCCATGATTATGAAATGAGGAGAAGGAACCAAGTCTGGATCTCTCCAAAGTTCTAGGCCCCAAAGTAATGTTTGTAAAACACTGTCTCCTTGTCCTAGTTAGAACAACTTGCTCGGCATATGAAAACCCCTGGATATTTGCCACAAAGTGGTGGTGCATCCTCCAAGTAATGCTGATAGGATTTGAGCAGCATTTTACCAAAGGAGGCTGCAGGTCTGTTTGTGGGGTTATCAGGGTAATGGATCCTGGCATTCTGCTCACACCATCTTTACAAATGTCACTTTCACTTTATTGTACATTAACCCCAATCTCTTCACAAGTTCTAAAATAAAACTTCTTTGCAAACAACCAAGGTCCATCTGCTTTGCTGTTAAAAATACCCCAGCATGAAAATATTGAGGCATTAGACAAATCCATGATAACAGAGGGTACAGTGGACTCACCTGAGAATGCCTGCTTGTGAT
Source organism: Dinomys branickii (assembly GCA_004027595.1). Taxonomy (NCBI): domain Eukaryota; kingdom Metazoa; phylum Chordata; class Mammalia; order Rodentia; family Dinomyidae; genus Dinomys; species Dinomys branickii. The sequence goes on from PVLD010032120.1 coordinate 9,836, forward strand.
AGGCGGAAGTCAGTCTCTCTCTTATTCAGGTGAGAGATTGATACCCCCAACTCCAAGGTACCAACAGAATCCAAAATTCTCTGGACTGATGAGATTTCAAATACTGCATCTTATTGTCTTCCTGAGGCAATGTATACCTGTGACAGTACACCCTCATGCTGACATGTAAATTCTCTAGTTGGGAATGAAGAAATGAACTAATGAATGATTATCAGGTAGAGGTTCTGTGACCCCTCTTAGTGCCCATGACTTTTATTCATGTTTCTTTCCATTCCTTCATTAACTATTCATTGCAGAGAGACAACATTCCTCCACGTTATTGCCAACCATCTGCAGGTTAGGTCTCATTTCCTCTTCTAAAGCAGCAACCTCCAGCAGTGAGTATTTAAATTGATCCAACTTTGCTGCCATAGTGCACAGCCCATCTATCACAGCAATTTGTACAAATGCCACTCTAGTATCCAGGCCTATGTATCATGTATTTTGAGATTGCACAGTTCCTGAGGCCTTTGTAAAGCAAACCCTTCATGAATAAATCAGGAAATACCCTGATGCATGCTTTATGTAGAGGAAGATATTCTATTTAGGTCACGTAGGGAAGTTCTGCCAAGTTTGCTAAAATGGACAAATCCCCTGAGTGCAGTCCACCTCTACACATTTGGAAACACAAGCAAATATCTCCCAGGCCCCCGCGGCTGTGCTCTACAGACACAGAGGACTCCAGGTCTATCAAGTGCTAGTTTGATCACCTGAGACTCCAAAGACTTTCAAGTCAGGAGCCAGGCAATGAGTTTTTCTAGTCCACGAGAAGAACTTGGAATGGAAAATTTATCCACTTTGGAGCCTACGGCGATAGGACTTCTGCAAGCAAAGGAAAAAGGAACAGGAAAAATTATAGTGTATCCGTTGTCTCAGGCTATAGTTTTGAATCCACTTAAGAAAGTCTCTTACTTTGTTTGAGTCCAAAGCATTGCAATTGACTCTGAGCCTCTCCCAGAACACAGGATGTGGCCTACTTCACCCTCCCCTTTAGCAGTGGAAATTCTCTTGATAAGAATAAGGATTTCCAGATTTTCAGCCAACCTCGAATTAGAGAAGGTTATCTGGGGTAGAAGAATGCAGAACGAAATGTTGAATGATTCCTTTCCTTTTAACAAGGGTGGGCAGGCCCAGCCCCTTTTGCCCAGAAAAAGCTGCATGAGATTAGAAGAGGTCTTTTGAAGAAACAGATGGAGCCACTGACTTAGATGCTGGGTGGTCAGAGCATGAAGGTGTTTCAAAGAAGGTGGGCTGGATATTTGGACAATCTAAAATAGACCTTTGCTTGATTCATGGACTGATCTTTTGCTTTACTGGTTCCCAAGTTTGCCTCAGTGCTGTTAATGCTGATCAGCTACTTAATGACCAACTTCTAACCCATGTCACGAGAAGCAAACTCAAAACAACCAGCAACAAAATTTCTGGCTGTTAAGGTTGTTTCTAGGAACACGTCAGCCTGTACCTTGATTCTCTGGGAACTCAAAAATAACCTTGAGGTCACCTGTGAATATAGAATCTGAACAAAGAGACTTTGTTCTTATTGATGTACCTAACCTGAGACGGCGCCTGTTGCGCAGCTTTGCCCCTTTGATTAGGCTGACTGTAAAAGACCACATCCTCTTCCTTCCTTCTGTTTCCAGTACTCTCCTCCAAACATCTGTCTTTGGTTGAAACCTTTCTTCCTTAGAGTTGCCAATGACCAGATTGAGAAAATTGGACTATTTTGATGGCTATCTTCAAACATCTCATTTGGTGTTCCCTTCTCCCAAATTTTACCTCCATTACCATTTGTTATCACAGTGAAGATTTTACTTAAAGCAGGTCACAGTCCTTTATGACTTGATTTCCTAATCGAGTTGTCACTGATACCCACAGGGATTTGTTCCAGGACACCCTGTGGATACTAAAATATGCAATACTCAAGCCCCTTGTACAAAATGGTATAGTATTTCCATATGACTGCACATCTCTAATATGCTCTAGTGATGTCTAGATTACTTGTAATAGCTAATACCATGTATATGTTATATAAATAGTTAATATATAATACTCTTCAGGGAATAATGATAAGGAAAATGTCTGTATATATTCAGTACAGGTGCATTCTTTGCCCTGAATATTTTTGATTCACAGTTGCTTGAATTCATGCTTACAGACTTATAGGTACATGAAGACCAACTGTGTTACCTGACCAAGTATCAGTGATGTTCAAACCCCTATGAATAGTGCTTTCCTTTGAGTCCAGCTTTGTCCTTCAAATATTGAGTGATCATGGGCAACATTCTTCATTCTTCAAATGCTTACCAAAATGTATACTCCCCTGGGCCTATAGAAAAAGACCAACTGGGAGAATCTGTGCTGATGGATGCTGTGATTGATAAGTTGATGGACAAATGGGTAGTAGCTTTGCTGAAGATATTTGTATAATTTTTCTCTTCTTTTTCTCTTTTATTTCTTAGTATTGGAAGCAGTATCTGGTGTATAGTGGGCAATCAATACATGTTTCTTGCCTGATGGTTGTCTTATAAGTGAAAGCCTATAACTGACTACCAGTTCTTCAAGGAGAAAGAAGCAGGAGAGAAGTTTAAAAAAGTGTGCAGGACTTCCGGGAAGATGGCGACCAGGTGAGCAGCAGAAAATATCCTCCCAGAGAGAGACCTCTAGCTCGAGACAGGCTCGGCGCACGCGGGTGCCAGGATTGCGGATGCGAAGTTCAAACTGAACGTGTTGCTCTGCGCTGCCGCGGAGAGGCGCAGGCGGGCCCAGAGCGCTGGGCACCCGAGGTGCTCGGTGCACGGGCGGTGGCTCGGCTGTGTCCGCGCACCCCGAGGGCGCCCATGGTGGGCCGGACCCTCCCACCTCCCGACCCTGTGTGGCATGCCGGCAGCTGCGTCCAGAAATTGGCTTTTTGGTAGCTGCAGCGCAGGGCGGACTCGGAGCCCGCGCTCCTCGGGCAGGCTGCGCTAATCTGGGCTGCGGACAGGGGTCCTGCTCTGGTCCCCATCCCCACAGCCGACGCCCTCTTCGGCCTGCAGCCTGCGGCCGTGGCAGCATGTGGAGCACAGTGGAACGGAGCACCTCGCTCCTTTGCCCAGGCCTGGAGTGCGTGGACACTGAGGTGGCTGCAGTGGGCAGCCCCTGCGAAAGCGCCGAGGAGAGAAGCACTGGGGAGTGGCAGATCACGGGCGAAGCACAAAATATTAGCACTTTGGGGCCCTTCTGCCTGCATGGATCCCGGGACGGGTGAGCTGTTTGTGCACCGTGACCGGATTTCTGAGTCAGGGAGAAGCTCGACCCAGGGAGGAACACCTGAACGGCCCTCCTGTCTGCACGGTCCCTGGGACGGGTGAGCTGTTTGGGCGCCCAACCAGATTTCAGAGTCAGGGAGGAGCTCCACCCAGGGAGGAACACCTGAGCGGCCCCCTGCCTGCACGGTCCCTGGGGCTGGCAAGCTGTTTACGTGCCCCAGCCAGGTCTCTGGGTAGGGAGTAGCTCGGCCCACAAAGCAACATATGAGCAGCCTTTTGAGCGGAACTCTCAGCAGAAAGCTTAAGGGACAGTCTCCTGAAGAGCAGCCTTTGCAATGGACCTTTGCCTGGTGAACTGCCTGGGTAATTTATAGCTCAATATTTCGAATCTGATACCCAAAAATGGGAAGACAGAAGAACAAAATGCAGTCTCAGAACTCAACCCCACCCAGAACAAGTCCTGGATGCGAGGATATAGGGGAACTAGGAAGCCACATACCTGAAAGTTCTGAAACGATTGCATCTGAAATAAAGAAACAACTCCATCAGGCCATAGAAGAGATTAAAGCAGAAATAAGCCACATACTTGCAATAATCTCTCAGACAAAAAAATGAACTGAAACCTACAATGGAAGAAATGTTTTGTACACATAGAGAAGAAATAGATAAAAGAATAGAAGGAAATAGGAAACAAATGGAAACGTTATAAAAGCAATTTAGGAATGAATTACCACAAATGAAACAGGTCCAAAGAGATTGCCAGGAATTGAAAACTTCCATTGAAAGCTTGCAAAACCACTTAAATGAAACCGAAGATAGAATTTCAGATCTTGAAGACAACATGGGAGCTAATGAGCGTGAAAGGAAGGATCTCATAAAGTCATCAAGGATCCAAGAAAAATCAATCCAACAGCTGCAAGATGAGGCAAAAAGAAATAATATTCGAGTAATAGGAGTCAGTGAAACAGCAGGAGACAACACAAATGATATAAAAAGAATATTTGCTGAAATAATAGCAGAAAATTTCCCAAACAAGGTAAAAGATACTGAAGTACAGTTAATCAAGGCATATAGAACCCCAACGAGCCATAACCCAAAGAAAACCACACACAGACATATAATAGTCAAGATCACAGACATCCAGCAAAAGAACACAATATTAAAAACTGCTAGAGAAAAGAAACAGATCACCTATAAAGGAAAGCCCATCAGAATCACAGCAGATTTCTCAACGGAAACCATGAAATTAAGAAGAGCTTGGGGCGAGGTATTACAGATTCTGAGACAAAACAGCTTCCAACCCAGACTGAGGTATCCTGCAAAACTATCCTTCAAATTCAATGGAGAAATAAAACATTTCCACGACAAAGAACAAGTGAAGAACTTCATGAGTGCCAAACCAGCATTGCAAAAAGCACTAAAAGATATTCTAGACAGAGAAAAAAAAATGACCACAATCTCAAGAACAACAGTAGAAAGAAAGCCTCAAACAGAACAAGTAAGTAAACAGATAGCAAAAGTAGGAAAACAACAACTAAATAACATGACTAGAATAAGCCAACATATAACCATTAATGTAAATGGCCTCAATTCACCAGTCAAAAGGAAAAGATTGGCAGAGTGGATTAAGGAACACAATCCAACAATATGCTGTATACAGGAAACACATTTTACTCAAAAAGAAATCCACAGGCTGAAAGTTAAAGGATGGAAAACAATTCTCCATGCAACAGGTCCCCAGAAAAAAGCAGGGGTAGCTATTATGTTTGCAGACAATGTAAACTTCAAACCAAAAACAATCAAAAGAGATAAAGAAGGCCATTACATACTAGTTAGGGGAAAGCTGCAAGAGGAAGAGATAACAATCCTAAACATTTATG
>PVLD010032121.1:0-15002 GCA_004027595.1 Dinomys branickii
TACTGTTGAGACCATATCACCTTGTCTATAGATTAGTTGTGATTGTACTATTTTCTATGATAATGGGTGTCTGTTTGTCAATATGTTTTTGTACTTTTATGTTTCTAAAATAAAAAAAAATAAAAATAAAAATAAAAATAAAAATAAAAAGAAAAGGAAGGTTCATGCTACTTTTGTTTGGAGAATTTTTTATGTTTATATCTTGTACTCTGAGTAACTACTTTGAAGATGACAATGTGCAATGTATTAACTATTGTCATTCTCTTATTATTTTGTTATGAATTTCTGTTTTTATTTTTTAATAAAATTTTTAAAAAGAAATTTTTCCCCATAAGAGTAAAATATTGTGAGTTCTTAGGTTTCTTAGAATAAATGTTCTCTTCCCTTCATATATAAACCAAGTAGGAAGTTCTTGAGAAGCAATCTTCTCTCTCAGAATTTTTGCTACATTATTTTCTATCTTTTAGCAGTTAGATTGTGAAAAGCCAGGATGCTGGAACATTTATTTTTTCTCTTTCTAGATAACCTGTCTTGTTTCTTTTCTTTTCTTTTCTTTTCCCCCCTGATTGCAGGAAGGAAAATGCATTCAGCTATATCTTAGAGTTGGTGCCTGTACACTAATTCTACTTTATAGCTACTAGGTATCTGAAGATTCAAATGTTTCTTTAAGTTTGGAATCTTTTTTTTTTCTATTTCTTATTACCTTGTCTTTAGGTAATCATTTCTTTGGTATTTTTATTACATCCATATCAGCTCTGTTGGATTTGTCCCTCTACATTTTTCCTTTATATGTATATGGTTACGTTTGCACATTTTCTTCTGTGTTTTGGGAGAATTTCTCAACATAATCATCTAATTCAAAAATTCAATGTACAACAATATTCAATTTTCTCTCTGCTGCCTTAATTTAAAATTTTTAATTTAAGGATTGTATTTTTGATACTGTGGCAGTATTTCCTAACCTCCAGTTGACCTATTCTAATAAATACATGGTTCTCTCTAAGTTTGTATTGGAATACTAAAAAGAATTGATGACTCACCTAAGTTTTTCTTTTTCTGAAATTCTGGAGTAAGTCCATTTCAGAGGTCATTTCATCCGATGGACCTACTTTATTTGAATACTTTAATACCTATTGAACAATTTACCAGGCCAAGTGTTTTTCCCCTATAGATCCTATTTACCTATTCTTCTATTTATTTTAAAGGGTATTTTAAAAAGCAGTAAAAATGATACCAAATTTCAAAAGATGATAGGAAATTAACCGTGGTTGTTACATTGCATATTGTTATCTTCAAAGTAGTTTTTCACATAAGCGGCTACAGGCATGCAAAATTGATCAATAATTAGGACTAAACTGTTCCTTTCAATAAAAAAATAGAAACACGTAGTACAATTATCTTAGCTATCTTGTGTGTGTGTGTATTTCTGTTCCTTATTTCTTTATTCCTTTCCTTCATCCCAGTTGTGCTTTTTTTAAAGCAGTTTCCCTCTCTTTCACAATAGCTATTGTACCTTTTGGATTTTATTTACTCTTTCAGTTCATTACACTAAAGAGACAATACAATGTTTATACATTCAGGTGTGATTTATTCCACTCGTGAGTAGGGTCTCTGGTTGCATCCATTTACCTGTAAAAGCAAGGAGTGTGTCTTTCTTTGTAGCTGAGTAATACACTATTGTATAAAAATATCACATCTTTTTTATCTATTCCTCAGTTGATGGACATTTGGGTTGTTTCCAAGATTCAGCTATGACAAATTGTGCTGCTGTAGACGAGGGTGAACATATATTGCTGTGTTATGTTTTCAATTCTGGAAAAATACCCAGAAGGGGAATAGCTGGGTTGAATGGGATCTCTAATCCTACTGTTTTTTTAGGACTCTCCACACTGATTTCCACAGTGGTGGTACCAGTCTACACTCCCACCAACAATGGAAAGGAGTTCCTTTTCCCCCACAGCCTGGCCAGCATTTGTATCTGGTTGATTTCTTGATGATAGCCATTCTTTCTGTGAAGAGATAGAATATCAGTGTTGTTTTAATTTGCATTTCTCAAATGACCAATGATATTGGACACTTTTTCATATATTGTCATTTGTATTTCTTCATCTGAGAAATGTATATTCATCTCAGATGCCCATCTCTGGGTTGGGTCTTTGAATTTTGGGAGCCTGATTATTTTTAATTCTTTATACCTTTTTAAATAGAAGTTCTTTGTCTGAGGGACAGTTGCCTAAAATTTTTTCCCAATTCGTGGTTTTTCCATTTACTCTGTTGGTGATTTCTTTTGATGTGCAAAAAAATTCAATAAAATGGGATCCCAGTTGTTGACATGTTGAAATATTTCCCAAGCAGTTTGGGTTTTGTTCATGAACTCTCTGCCCTATGTCTTACAATATTTCTGTTTTAATATTTAGATCTTTGATCCATTTTGACTTTAGTTTATGCATGGTGATAGCCACTGGTCTACTTTTACTTTTCAGCAAGTGGAAAGCCTTTTTTTCAGCAGTGTTTATTAAAGAAGCTGTCTTTCTTCCAGTGAACATGTTTGGCTCCTTTGTCAAAGGTCAGGTGGCTCAGTGTGTTTGTGGTTGTGTCTTCATCTTCTAATCTGTTCCATTCATCTTCACATCTGATTTTGCCCTTATCATGCTGATTTTATCACAGTAGTCTTGTAATATATTGTTACACAAGGGAGAACAACTGGTTACAACAGATAGGATGTCCTAGCTACGGTAGTACAATTAGCAGCAAGCATAATTTAGAAACTGACAAACTGTGGTAACTATTGATTTTGTACTTTACACCACAGAAGAAAAGTCTATAGTTATATAACAGAGCTGATCTTGAATTAGGAGTTTGTATGCAAAGTATTTCCCCTTGTTAGAGTGGATTTACCCTGGGTTCCTCTGGACAAGCAGGTTGCCATGTCCCAGGTGCTTCCTGCCTGGGCTGCCCAACCCACAATGCAGGAATAAGGGCCAGGCACCAGGGTTCCTCCAGATTGAGACTCCCTGGATGGCAAAGGGGTGGTGGGCATGGCTCACCAAGGCTCCTGGAGTTCCTGAGCCTCCACGTGGCTCCCATGATGGTGAGGCGGGCAGTGGGTAGGGTTTCTCCCCTCCTGAATGGCTCACTGAGCCCCCCGAGGTTCACTGAGGCTCGCCATCACTCCACTGATGGTGGGGAGGGGGTAGTTATTTACCTACCTATTTTTGCAGTTCCTTGATTGTCTTAGGTATTCTTTCTCTCTTGCTTTCAGGTCTTTCCATCTGATGTTACCTCTGAATGAAATCCTCAACCTAGCACGCAGTAAGGGCTCAATAAAAATATTAGTTTAATGAATCTCTGTCTTTTTCATGTTTTGAGATTTGAAAAGTGATATCAGAAACTCTGGTTTTAGGGAAAGGAGAAAGGAAAGTTTTAATACAAGGTTTGTTTCACATCAGCAGTTGGATTTTTACCCTAAAGTTAGGAGAAAGTGTATGTCAGAAAGTTTATTCCTCTATTCAATGGTTGGTTTCCTGCGTATGTTGTAGTCTCCACATGCAGTGGGGGTTTCTCTGACCAGCACACTTGAATTCCAAAGACTGCAGATCCTGGAAGGAAACCACTTATTTGGAAATACAAAGGAAATTTTTCTGACCCATTTTTTTCTCCGTGTGTGTGTGTGTGCGTGTGTGTGTGGTGTTTGGAGTTTTATTTCCTATTTTCTTTCTCTTTATATAGTATTAATTTTTTGTTTGGTTTTATCTCTTTTGTTTTCTTTTCTCCCTCTTCTCTTTTCTCATTTTCTCTTATTTTGTTCCCTTATTCTTTCCTTTAGTTTACTCTCTATATTTTATTTCTCTACTTTTCTTGTGTTTTCTTCTTTTATGTTTATCTAATACTGTTAAATTCCTTTTACTTCTTCATGGGTTCCTTTATTTCACTTTTATCACTTACTGCTCATCTTCCATCACTTAGTTTCTCAAATTTTTCTGTTTTTATACTCCTATTCCCCGTATCCTCTACCCTTACTAGTCTAACTTATTAAGCTTTACGAATCTATAAATTGTTGACTATATCTTATCCCTATTGAACATTGTTGTATTGTTAGTGGAGATAAAGTTTTTCCATTTAGTAGGTATTTCCTACAGATCAATATCTGGTTTGTCTTAATATTTATACTATAATCAGAGATCTTAAGGCTTGTAAATATCCAGTTTGTATTGGACAGTTGTTGTTGCTGATTTTATTATGGTATCCAAGGTGACATAGTTGTTGCTATCAATTGGTCTCTCTGTATGCCAATTTCTGGATTGCCTGGGGATCATAAACAAAACTACAATCCATTCCTGGAGAACCAGATAATGGCGTAAATAAGGTCCAGCCTCCACTCCCAAAGAAATGGAGGTGGTTGGATCCTGAAACAGAGGTAAAAACCAATAGTTGGTCATGCCCAGAGGCTATCTCTGAAAAGTAGACATTAACTAAAGAGATCTCCATACTAGCAATAAAACTATCCAATATAATCAACCCGTAGGCTTCAGTACATAAAGCAAATAAACAAAAAGATACATGAAAGACAAGCCAACAAAATGCCTCCACAAGCTCTCAACACTCCCAAAGTTGTGATCCATGGGGCATTGAAGAGGAAACAACAAAAAACACACATTTGGACTATGCTCAATGATAACAAAACAGATGAATAAGGCATTTGGCCAGCTTATAGGAGATATAAATAAACAGATATTGGGCCAAATCAATAAAATTATCAATGAGTCTACAGAAGACACTATTAAAAAGCTAGCAGAGTTAAATAAAATGATGCAAAACATGAATGACCAACATAGAAAAAATCAGAGTCCATAGAAAGGCTCCAAGTAATAAATTCAAGAGACTAAATATTCTATCAAGAATATGAGTAACAGAAGAGATCAGTGTAAAGAAAGTGTCAGAACTAGAAGATGGGGCTGTCAGTGACAAATTAATGAAGATACCTTAAAAACAACAAGTGAACCTGAAATATGAATCCAACAGGAGCTGAATGATTCAAAGAAGACTAAGAGAAGATTAATTGTACTTAGCAAAAAGTCAGAAGACAGTACAAAGGGCACAAAAACCCTGTTTACAAAGTAATAGCAAAAAACTTTCCAAACATGAAAAAAGAATTGAACATACAGTTCAGTGAGGCATATAGAACGCCAAATAGCCAAGATCAGAAAAGAACCACTCCTTTATACATCACAGTCAAAACACCAGAAATCCAAAACAAGAGCATGACCCTAAAATCTCACAGAAAAAAAGCAATGAATCACTTCTAAAGGAAAAACCATCTGAATTACAGCAGACTTATCAACACAAAACTTGAAGACAAAGAGATCCTGGAATGAAGTGTTTCAAGCCCTAAAAGAAAACAACTTCCAACCCAGACCTGTATCTTGCAAACCTATCTTTCTAAATTGATGAGGAAGTAAGCTATCTCCATGATTAAGAATCACCTAAAGCAATTCATGACCACCAAACCAGCACTCCAAAAATTCTCAGGATTACCCTAGAAAAAGACAGTGAAGCTACCATTCCAAAAGTCCCAATGGAATAAATATACCAGGTAAGACAAACAAGTAGAAGGGAAAGAAGTGGAGTTAGTAGCAGGAAATAATGCAGTAGCATGAATAAACCAGTACCTATCAATTATAACTATCAGTGTGAATGGTCTCCATTCATTAAAAAAAAAGAAAGGCAGATTGGCAGAATAGATCCAGAAACAAAATAAAATGTTATCCCCTACACAAGAAACACATTTAACTCAAAGAGAAATTCAAGAGAAAGTCAAAATGGAAAGCAACATTCTATTCAACAGAAACCAGAAAACAAGGAAAAGTAGCTATCTTATTTTCAGACAAAGTGGACATTAAGCCAAGACTTACTAGAAGAGGCACAGGACAGTATATATTGGTTAAGAAAATATATTGGTTAAGAAAACTATTCAACAGGAAGAAATAACAATTATATATGCACCAAACAAAAGCTCACCCAGATTCATAAAACAAGTACAAATGGACATAAAAGGTCAGAGGCTGAAGTAGGAGGATTGCTATGGGTTTGAGGTCAACCTAGGTTACATACTGAGTTCAAGTCCAGCCTGACTACATAGCAAAGACTCTGTCTCAAAAAACAACAACAAAAGAGAGAGAGAGAAAGTAAAGAAAAGAAAAATTCTGAGTAATCCAATAACAACCAGTGAAATGTAAGCTGTAATAAAAAGTTTACCAACCATGAAAAGTCTAAGACTTGATGGATTCACTGCCAGATTCTACTACAACTTCAGGGAATATCCAACTCCAACACTCAGAATCTTTCATGAAATTAAGAAGGGAGAAGTACTCCCAAAGTCATTCCTGGAGGCTAATATTACCTTACTTGAAAACCATACAAGGATCCAACCAAAAAGACAACTATAGGCTAAACTCTCTAGTGAACATAAATGAAAAAATCTTCAACAAGATACTGGCAAGAAGAATGCAGCAAATCATCAAAAAATCATACACTTTGACCAAGCAGGCTTCTTCCCAAGGATGCAAGACTGGTTTAACATATGCAAATCAATAAATGTAATTCATCTTATAAACAGAAGCAAGGACAAAAATCACACAATCATCCCAATAGATGCAGAAAAAGCCTATGACAAAATGGAAAATCCTTTCATTTTAAAACACTGATGAAAATAGATATAGAAGAATCTTATCTCAATCTGGTAAAACCCACTTATGACCCAATCTACTGCCAACCGCAATCAGGAACTAGTCAAGAGTGTCTTCTATTACCACTCTTGTTCAATGTAGTCCTTGGAACACTAGCCAGAGTAATCAGGCAAAAGAAATATATGGGGTATAGATAGAAAAGAAAGAAGTCTAAGAATCATTATTTGCAGATGACATGACCCTCTACATAGAAGATCCAAAACCTTCCACCAATAGGCTCCTCGAATTAATAACCAAATTCAGCAATGTATCAAGGATACAAAAAATAGCATTTCTGTACACTAATAATGAACTCACTGAGAAAGAAACTAGGAAAACAGCACTACTGACAATAGCATAAAGAGTAATTAAATTTAGGAATTAACTTAACCAAGGAATGAAAGATCTCTACAACAAAAATTACATCACTCTGGAAAAAAGGAGATTAAAGAAAATGGAAAGATTCTATGTTCCTGGATAAGCAGAACCAATACAGTAAAAATAGTTATACTTCTAAAACTCATATATAGATTTAACATAATCCCAATCCCAACAGCACTCCTCACAGGTCTAGAGAAAATAATCATAAAGTTCTTACAGAACCAGAAGAAATCCAGAATGGCAAAAGCAATCCTGGGCAATAAAACAAAGCAGGACGCATCACAAATCTAAATTTGAAGTTATACTACAAAGCTACAGTGATAAAACCAGCATAGTAACAGCAAAAACAGACCAACAGAATAGAGGATGCAGAAATAACCCCAGACACCTTCACTCATCTGATCCTTGACCAGGCTCCAAGAACTTATTCTAGGGGGAAAACAGTCTCTTTAGTACACAGTAGTGGTGATATTGGATATCCAGATGCAGAAGATTAAATCTAGTCCCATCATGTACTAGACTAAGACAAAAAAGAATTAAAGATCTAAATATTAAAACAGAAACACTTAATCTGCTAGAAGATAAAATAGGTAAAATTGATAGAGAAAAGAAACCCCCAACCTGCTAGATATCTGGGATGAAGAATGAATGTCAGTGACAGTGGAGGTTAAGAGAAAAATATATTTATCTAGGGAAAGAAAGCTCTGTCCCAGGGAAACAGAAGGGGACCCGAGTGGGTTGCCAAGGAACCTGCCTTTTTTAGGGATGTTTTAGGGCAAACCACAATGTGTGGTGGGTCCAAGGTGGGAAACATGGGAACTCATAAGGTGAGTGTGAGATGGGACAAAACTGTGGCCAACCAATAAGATTATAAGCATAATTGCTTAGGTAAAATTGATTATATCAGGATCAAATAGTGAAGTGAGTCATGTGTCAAGCAGGCAAAAACACAGAACAGGGGCTTTTCCTGTAGGGGGTTGAGTTAGTAACTCTACTTGGCTTTCTCAAGGTGATACAGACCTATCTAGAGTACCAATCCATGATGTTTATCCTTAGGGAGTGTGTGGGTCCATTTGTTTTATCTTTTGTCTTGAGGTCTGGCCCATAGCTGGAGATGTCTATCTCTCCCACAGTTGCAAGTTATCCCATCTTCCATACTGCTGCTGCTGAGGCCTACCCCATCTGACTATAATATTTTTACCTAACTCAGTTGCCTATACCAAAACTCTTGAAGACATAGATACAGGCAAGAACTTTCTGAAGAGACCCCCAAAACTCATATGTAGATTTAGCATAATCAAGAAATAGTACAAATCAACAAGTGGGATCATATCAAATTAGAAAGCTTCCGTGCAGCAAACAACCAACAGAGCAAAGAGACAACTTACAGAATCGGAAAAAATGTTTTGCCGGTGATTCCACAGACAGATGATTCATATTTGGAAAGTACCCAAAAAACTTAGAGCCCCCCAAATAAAAGACCCAGTCAAAAAGGGGCCACCAAAATGAAGAGACACCTCTCAGAAGAAGTATAAGTAGCCAATAAATACATGAAAAAACGTTCAACATCTCTAGCTATTACATAAATTAAAATTAAAACAACACTGAGACTCTCTCTTACTCCTGAAAGAATAGCTCTCACCAAGAAACCAAATAATAATGAATGCCCACAAGGCTATGAGGGAAAAGGAACCCTTCTACATTGTTGGTGTCCATATAAACTAGTAAAACCATTATGGAAATCAGTATGGAGATTCCCCTAAACACTAAAATTAGAAATTCCCTTTGGCCAGGCCATTCCCCCTCTTGGTGTCTTCCCCAAAGAGTTAAAGCTACCATATTACAGTGTTACATGCATACTCGTGTTTATAGCAGCGCGATTTATAACAGCTAAATCTTGTCCTCTGTGCCCATCAATAGATGAATGAATAAGAAAATGTGGTATTCACACGTGATGGGGTGCTACTCTGCCATAAAGGATAAACTTGAGGCCTTTGTACGTAGATAGTTGTGATTTGAGACTATAGTAAGGAGATAAATAAACAATCAGACGCACAAGCTTATATACCGAGTGATTTCTAGTATGTGAGAAGCCCAGAATATAAATAGAGAGCAAAATAAAAGACAGATACAGGTAACAGGGAGATCTTTTCCAACTGGGAAGGGAAGTAACAGATGGCAGGAAGGGAGGGAGGAAAGGGAAAGGGGATAAAAATTAAAAGAAAAAAATGGAAATAGAGCTTTTGCAAATGAGAAGGCGGGGCTGGGGATATAGCTCAGTTGAATAAGCTCCTGCCTACCAAGCGCAGGGTCCTGAGTTCGATCCCCAGTACCGCCAAAATAACAAAAAAAGAAAAAAAACAATGGGTATCTTCTGCCTCAGCCTCCCAAGGACTGGGATCCACCATGCCCAGCAAAATTTACTCTTAAGGGGGCTGGGGATATAGCTCAGTGGAATAAGCGCTTGCCTAGCAAGCGCAGGGTCCTGAGTTCAATCCCCAGTACCGCAAAAAAAAAAAAAAAAAAAAAAGAAAGCAGAAATAAGTTGCAAATGAGAAGGTGATCAAGAGATGGCGGTAGCCGGGAAGGATAGGAAGTATATTGAGGGGACAAAGAGAAAATTAAGAGGTGTCACGTACATGTACGTGTACCAACTCCTCCAAGACATGTATTCATCATGTACTGCAAACATATACTAATAAAAATAAACCCCCAAAATCATAAAATAAATGTTTCCCACTGTTATGCAATAAAACCCTAAATCTCTAGTTCTTGAAGTCTCTGGCCTAGTGGTGTCATCCTTTTGGGAACCTTCACTCTGGTGTAGAGGCCTAGATATTTCTTTGACCATTGCAAATGAATCGAGTGGAAGAGGGAGACTTAAGTGCAGAGATGTAAATCACCACTTTATATGATCTGAAGAGAATCCAGAGTATTAAATCACCATTTTAAAGTGAAAGGATTATTTTACAAACTTCATTAACATCTCACTTGTTGATATATATTAAATAGGATCGCTAAAAGGCACTAGAAAAAATAAGAGTGGCGTGGCTTTCAGCTATGAAGGAGACGCAGACCAAATGATTCAGAGTGTCAGAACTCCCCGCCCTGGGTCATCTGTCACTGACTATCAGCTCAGGGCACTTTCTTCCCCTCCACTGAGGAGTAATCCTTCCCTGGAGAACTTGCTTAGGTGCCTAGCTTAGAAGATATTTAAGGGTATTTCTCAAAAATATTTTCATGTCAGTGAAAATGGAGATATAATGTGCAGTGACATTTTCTCATTCTTCTTGCTGAAGGGAGAAAGCAAGGGTGAGGCATGGGTTGAACCAAGGGAGGGTTGGCAAGTCGGCAGCTAGAGGCGGCAGATGGCCGGATGCCAGGCGACACAGGGCACCTTTTCCGTGCCCACACCTGACCAGGCACTGTGCACAGATCAACCCATTTAATCCTCGTACAAGCCTACACAGAGAGCGCTATTAATTCTGTCCTTTTACAGAGGAGAAGCCAGCATCACATGGGTTCTTCTAGGCAAGATCATGTAATAGTTAAGGGGCAGAAGGAATGGAGAGGAGGTGGGTTACTCCTGTGTAAGAAATATTGGGCTGGACAATGGGGAAGGGATCACTTACCTTAGATACAGCTTATAGTCAGACAGCTTTAGAGTCTTCCAGCTTTGTCTCTGCAGAGTTCCAACCAGCAGAATTTTGAGAGAATTGCTTATCTGTGAACCTCAGTTATTGTTAAATCATCTATAAAATGGAAATAATAACACTGTCCTTGGTGGGGTTCAATGAATTCAAATATGTGATACCTGCTTCAGAGGTACATTTGTTTTCTTCTCCTACTTTCCCTGCCCTAGAAGAGGAAAGGCCCCCAAGAGAATTTTTTACATTGGCAATACCTTCTCATTCTCAAAGTATTTTCACATCCATTCTCTTAGGCAATTCTGGTTGGGAAAGTCTAATACCCATGCCCATGAAAGTCTAATACCCATGGCAGATGAAAATATAATTCCAGAGGCACTGAGAAATCTTTCTGAGGTCACAGAGCTCTCACTGGAGCTGGGCTCCAGATTACCTGACTTCTGGTTACAGCTGCTCCTAATGGAGCAGTCCCTAAGCCCTGCATCTGCTGAACTACAAAGCGGTGTAGCTGTGCATCAAAGCCAAAAGCTATACCAAGCTGCTGTGGCCGCAGTTGTGGGGTGAGTTTCTATTGACCTGTGAGCTGTCTACTCCTGACTGAGGCATCAACTATCTTATCCTTTTGGGGTACAATGTGAGGTTTCAATAAAGAGCCAGGCGGGGACCATCCATCAGTGTCACCTCATGTGTCTAGAGGCCCTCTTGAAAGAGGAGTAGCGGACAAGGAATACAGCCTGCAATCCATAAACTGAGAAGCACACTCACCTAAAGATCACCACTCTGTAGGGACTCAGCCTTCCTAACCTTGAAAGCTTGTGAATTATAATAAATAATACCGAGTGAATCAAAATTATCTAAAATAATATGGAGTAAATAACATTGTCCTAGCTTTCTTCTCCAATGTTACTTAAGCTTCCCTGCTATGATCTCCACACGTACTCCTCAATCCCTCCCTTTCATACATATAGACACAGAGTCTCACTCTGGGTCAGGTTTTTTGATGTACATTTATTGTGAATTTCACAGAAAACAAGGTAAATGTTAAATCCTTCTCAACATTTATATCCAAATCAATAATATTTGAGAGTCTTAATGCTAGAATTCAAGCTCCAGAGTAATGCTCAGTTAAAATGCTGTGCAACTGGCCTCATTTCCATTGCAACATCTTAAGCTCCTGATGGTTAAACCTTCTGTAGTGGGAATCCTTTGCTTACTATTCCTCTCATGTGCAGGCTGCATGATTAGCTTCTTAAATGTGAGCAATGGTTTATGGCAAGGTGATTGCAGGCTATTGCACACATTACAGAGCAGACTTTGCATACAGGGGGAATAAATCTCAATGACCCTACAATCTTTCCCTCATAATCAGTTTTCTTTCCTATAACTGCATCTCTCCGAGGACTGTCTGGGGCTTTACTGCAATAAATAAGTTAATGTAGAAGAGGGAACAGATGTGCTTCACTCCATTGTGGGAATTTTTATAAAGCAACTCATTTCAGAAAGTGCAAGTGAGGTTTTGTCTAAAAATTCCACCAAGAAATAAATAAGGAATGGGAATTTGTATCTAAAATAACAGAGAAGGAGCATAATTAAGGTTTCATCCAACAAGTGGCCTGAGAATCCAATCAGTAGCACTGAGGCTCCAAACGCTAATTCCAGATGGTCACCAGCTCACTTTATGATCTGACATATGTCAGTTTGCTGTTCCACACTGGGGTGGAATTTTCATTTGCCTCACAGGTTAGATGTAAGAAATATTTATTTGGAGTGCACATGTTACTTTCCATTCGCCACTAGAGAGTTTCATGCCTTGTCCTAAAGAAAAGTCACGGATCAGTTCAATCTGAAAATAATAAATTGCCATCAATGGACCTCTTCCATGATTCAGGATTACTCAAAAGGTGGTATGCTGGGGATACGGCAGCAGTGTGACAGGAAGGGAGAAATACAAAATAGCTGGACCATCCTTTCTTCTCTGAGAACTGTTATACGATGTGCCTTTGTATACCCGCCCCCTGCCCGCCCCATCCCAAGCTGAACAGAGTACTTCTGTGACTGCTGTGGGGCAACCAGGTTGTGTCTCCTAGAAATGTGGAAATAAGTGTCAATGGGCCTCATCAAAGATTGCTGGTAGGAACGCAAAAGTGCATAGCCACTGTGGAAAACAATACGGCCATTACTGTAAAAGTTGATTATAGTGTTAGCATAGGGCCCACACATTCCATTCCTAAGCATACGCTGTCACCAAAACTTGTATACAGGGCTTATATCACATGCTGATACAAAGCCAAACAAGGGCACTACAAAATAAAATGAAAATCACAGGCCAATTTCACTGATAAACATAGATACAAAATCCTCAACAAAGTGCTAACAAATGGAAGCAAAGTCTGGTGGTGCATGCCTGTAATTTCCATCCACATAGCAGGCTAAGGCAGGAGGATACAAGTTTGAGGTAAGCCTGGGCAACTTAGTGAGACCCTGCCTCAAAAGAAGAAAATGAAGCGTTAGGGGTACAACTCAGTGGTGGGGGGCTTGCCATGGCATGAACAAGGCCCCTGGTTCAATCCCCAGCATGAGAAAAAATGCCAGAAAACTGAATTCAACAGCATATCCAAATGAGCATTCATTGTGACAAAATGGTATATATCTCCGGGATAAAAGGATAATTCAATATAGGCAAGCAAACAAATAAAATATATCATATTAAGAAATAATAAGGGCCACGGATCGAAATTGCTCGAAACAACACATAGAGAAGGTCAACAGGTATCTGAAAGAGTGTTCAAGATCTCTAACCATGAAAGAATTGCAAAATACAACTGCACTAAGATATTGCCTCATGTTAGATTAGTTGTTATCAAAAAGGTGGTTGATCACTAAGGGTGTGAAAAGGGTGTGTTACCTTCCTTTTTACTTTCTTCTTTTGAGTCCTTTCCACTGTTAGCAGTAAATTAATAGAATCACTTTGGAAAATAGTATAGAAGTTTCTCCAAAACTAGAAATAGAATTAACATATGATGCAGCAATCCTATTACTGAGTAATTCCAGAGGCTGGAAATCACTATCCCAAAGAGACATTTTAATTCCTGTCTACACTGCAGTATTACTCACAACTGCAAGGATTTGGAAACAACCTCAGTGCCCATCAATAGGTACAGAGTTTTAGAAATGTGGTGCCTATGCCCAGTGTAATACTATTTGTCTATTAAAGAGGAAATTCTGTCATTTGCAACCACATGGATGCAATAAACCAGGAATAAAAATACACTATGAGATCTTGCTTATATGTGAAATCTCATTTTTAAAAAACTAAAGTCATAGAAACAAAATAGAATGGTGATTACCAAAAGCTGAGGAAAAAAGATTAGACAAGGACGGGGCGATTTTGATTAAAGTATAACAAATTTAAGTTAGGAAAAATAAGTTCTAGGGTTCTATTATACAGCATTTTGACCCTCTACAACTAATAATAAAGTGTACTAAAGTTGTTAATATGGTGAATTTTTAATGCTCTCATCAGAAAGATGCTAAGTACATGAGTAGATGGATGTGATAATCAGATTTATGTAAAGATTACATAATGTATACATATATCAAAACATATCATACTTGTAAATATGTATTTATTATATATCAATTACAAATAAATAAATGTTCATAACAGCATTGTTGGTAATAGTCAAAAAGTGGAAACAACCCAAATGTCCACTGGCTGATGAACAAAGAAACAGTTTGTGGTAGGACCATAAACTGAATATTTAGTCACTAAGAACGAATGAAGTACCATTACATGCTACAGCGTGGATGAACCTTGAAAACATGCTAAGTGAAAGAAGTGAGATGCAAAAGGTTATACATTGTTATGCCATTTACATGAAATGATCAGAATAGGCAAATCCATAGGGAGAGGAAGTAGGCCCTGGGTTCAGTCCCCAGCATGAGAAAAAAAATACTAGCAAACTGAATTTAACAGCATATCAAAATGAGCATTTATTGTGATCAAATGGTATTTATCACTGGGGTATAAATTAATCTCTGGCTGCACAGGATATGGGGGTGGAGGGAATGGGGAATAGCTGGTAATAGGTATGAAATTCCTTTCTGAGTTGATGGAAATACTCTGTAATTAAACAGTGGTGGATGGTTGGACAACATAATGAATATACTAAAAACCACTTTAAAATGATGAACTTTCCGTGGCATATACCTCAAGTTTTAAAATGATATATATATATATATATATATA
>PVLD010032122.1:0-14999 GCA_004027595.1 Dinomys branickii
ATCAATTTTATTTATTCTTTTGAAGAACCAACTCTTTGATTCACTAATTTTTTGTAGAGTTTTCTTCATCTCAATTGCATTAATTTCTGCCCTGAGTTTTATAATCTCCTCCCTTCTTTGGGCTCTTGGTTTGGCTTGTTGCTCTTTTTCTAAGAGTTTGAGGTGTAGCATTAGGTTATTTATTTGCTCTCTTTCTGTTGTCTTTGTATATGAATTCATTGCTATAAATTTCCCACTGAGGAGTGCTTTCATTGCATCCCACAGATTCCGGTAGGTTGTACTTGTGTTTTCATTTATTTGTAGGTGTTTTTTAATTTCTTCTTTAACCTCTTGTGTGACCCATTGGTTATTCCGTAGGTTGTTGTCTAATTTCCAAGTTTTTATATGGTTGTTGGAATTCTCTTTTCATTAATTTCCAATTTTATTGCACTGTGGTCCGATAATATGCATGGGATAATTTCATTTCTTTTACATTTAGGTAGATATGCTCTATGGGCTAGAATGTGGTCTATTTTAGAGAAAGACCCTTGTTCAGCTGAGAAAAATGTGTATTCTCATGTGGTGGGGTGGAACACTGTGTATACATCTACTAAGTCCATTTGTTCACACTTTTGGTTCAGGTCTGTTATTTCTTTGCTGAGTTTCTGTCCAGTTGACCTGTCTCTTTGCGTCAGAGGGGTGTTTAGGTCCCCTATTACAATAGTATTGTTAGTTATTTGATTTTTCACGTCTGTTAAGATTTGACTTGTAAAGTTAGGTGTTCCATGGTTTGGTGCATAAACGTTTAGGACTGTTACCTTTTCCTCTTGCAGTTTTCCCCTAACTAGTATGTAATGGCCTTCTTTATATCTTTTGATTGTTTTTGGTTTGAAGTTTACATTGTCTGCAAACATAATAGCTACCCCTGCTTTTTTCTGGGGACCTGTTGCATGTTTTCCAACCTTTAATTTTAAACTGGTGGATTTCCTTTTGAGCAAAATGTGTTTCCTGTAAACAGCATATTGTTGGATTGTGTTCCTTAATCCACTCTTCCAATCTTTTCCTTTTGAATGGTGAATTGAGGCCATTTATATTAATGGTTATATGTTCGCTTATTCTAGTCATGTTATTTACTTGTTGTTTTCTTACTTTTGCTATCTGTTTACTTGTTCTGTTTGAGGGTTTCTTTCTATTGCTGTTCGTGAGATTGTGGTCATTTTTTCTCTGTCTAGAATATCTTTTAGTGCTTTTTGCAATGCTGGTTTGGCACTCATGAAGTTCTTCAGTTGTTCTTTGTCGTGGAAATATTTTATTTCTCCATTGAATTTGAAGGATAGTTTTGCAGGATACATCAGTCTGGGTTGGAAGTTGTTTTGTCTCAGAATCTGTAATATCTCCCTACAACCTCTTCTTGATTTCATGGTTTCTGTTGAGAAGTCTGCTGTGATTCTGATGGGCTTTCCTTTATAAGTGATCTGTTTCTTTTCTCTAGCAGCTTTTAATATGGTGTTCTTTTGCTGGATATCTGGGATCTTGACTATTATATGTCTGTGTGTGGTTTTCTTTGGGTTATGGATCATTGGGGTTCTATTTGCCTCGATTAACTGTACTTCAGTATCTTCTACCTTGTTTGGGAAATTTTCTGCTATTATTTCAGCAAATATTCTTTTTATATCGTTTGTGTGGTCTCCTGCTGTTTCACTGACTCCTATTACTCGAATATTATTTCGTTTTTCCTCATCTTGCAGCTGTTGGATTGATTTTTCTTGGGTCTTTCATGATTTTATGGCATCCTTCCTTTCATGGTGATATGCTGCCATGCTGTGTTCAAGGTCTGAAATTCTATCTTCGGTTTCATTTAAGCAGTTTTGCAAGCTTTCAGTGGAATTTTTCAAATCCTGGCAATCTCTTTGGACCTGTTTCATTTTTGGTAATTCATTCCTAAATTGCTCTTGTAACATTTCCATTTGTTTCCAATTTCTTCTAATCTTTTACCTATTTCTTCTCTATGTGTATGGAAAATTTCTTCTATTATAGTTTTCAGTTCATTTTTTGTCTGAGAGCTCATTGCAGGTATGTGCCTTATTTGTGCTTTAAGCTCTTCTATGGCCTGATGGAGTTGTTTCTTCATTCTGGATGCAATTGTTTCAGAACTTGCAGCTATCTGGCTTCCTAGTTCCCCTGTATCCTCGCATCCAGGACTTGTTCTGGGTGGGGTTAAGTTCTGAGACTCTGTTTTGTTCTTCTGTCTTCCCATTTTTGGCGTATCAGATTCAAAATACTGAGCATTAAATTACCCGGTCAGTTCCCCAGGCAAATGTCTGTTGCAAAGGCTGCTCCAGTGACTCCTTCTCTTCGGGAGAATGTCCCTTAAGCTTTCTGCTGGGAGTTCTGCTTAAAAGGCTGTTTATATGCTCATTTGTGGGGTGAGCTACTCCCTACTGAGAGACCTGGGTGGGGTGTGTAAGACCGTTCCCCTGCCCTCCCAGGGTTCCCTGCAGGTATGGGGATGGATCTCCTCCCCTGCTTGGTGATCCCGTCGCCACGAGCAGATAGCTCACCAGTTTCGGAGTCCCTGCAGGCAGGATTGTTCCAAAGTGCCAGGTTCTTTGTGCTGCTCTCTGATCCGCCACTCCCCACTGCTTCTGTTTCCTTGCGCTCTCCAGGTCTGGGGTAGGGAGCGGGATGTTCCACTGCTCTGTGCTCCTCACGCTGCCTGGGCTGCGGACTGCAGGCCACTGAGGGCCTTTGCTGCAGGGCTGGGACCGAATCGGGATCTCGGTTCGGCGCTCGGATTTGCATAGCCTGCCCGAGGTGCACGAGCTCTGAAACTGCCCCATGCTGCTGCTGCCAAAAAGCCAATTTCTGGCCGCAGTTGCTGGCGAGCCACTCAGGTTCGCGAGGTGGGAGGGATCGAGCTGGCTGTGCCCCCAGGGAGCTCAGACCCAGCCGAGCCTCCTCCCATCCGCTGCGCCAAGCATCTCTGGTGCCCAGCACTCCGGGTTTTCCTGCGTCTCGCCACGACAATTTGGGCCACCCTGCCACTTCTCCCCCGGCAACTCAGAGAAACACGTTCAGTTTGAACCTCCCAGCCAAGGTCCCGGCATTCACGCTTGCCAAGTCTGCCTCGAACTGGGGGTGTCTATCAGGGAGGATCCCTCCTTTGCTGCTCACCTGGTCGCTATCTTCTCGAACCTTTTATAAGTACATAGTCACAACTAGAGGCGGTACTCATAAGTGAAATAAAGAAGACCTCCATGTGTAAGCAGCATATTGTCTCACTAGTGTAAGAACCTGAAAGAGTGAATAAAAACTAGGAGATATGTTAGACATTGTGAAATGAAACAGAAATCCTCAAAAGTAAGGGGCAACTGGGGTGTGGGAAAAGAGCAGGGAAAGAAGGGCTAATAATGTATGTATGTATGTACAGGATAGCTAACACTTGTACTACTGTCTTCTATTGCTTTACTGAAAGGAACAGTTAATGATTACTGATTTGATCATTATATCATGTTTCTATTTATATTCCTGAGAAACCACTTTGAAGGTATCAATAGTAATACAATAACCATTGTTAATTTCCTACTAGTTCGTCTGTAACTCTGTATTGTTCATATTGTTCTTATGCTATTTTGTGAATAGATGTCTGTTTGTTAATATGATTTCTTTCTTTTTTCTTAAAATAAAAAGATAAAGATTAAATTACCAGCCCTACATGTCTCCCCAAGGGATAAAAATAATTTGAGATTATAATATGATTGGTATCACCTATTCCAATAAAGTCCAGATAGACATCATTCCTCCAAGCGGGTAACAAGAGCATCCAGACCCATCCCTTCCACAAACTATCTTTGTTCTTTCTATGTACATTTGCTACCTGATGCACTTCTCTATTAGACCAGTATTAGCTAAGCAGTTACATTTGTAATCTTATTTGGTAACTATAGTTTGACCCATATTTTACTCACCTTGTGATTTTGTTCTAGAAAAGATTCTTAGAGAACTGACCTCTGTGGTAAACCCCTTTTGGATCCCCTCCTGTGTCTCGGAAACAATCTCTAAATAAAATATTTTCTACCATTAAAAAAATAATAAAAAGATCTTTGACACTGTAACAAAGAGAAGCTAATTATTGAAAGCATTGTTAGAGAACTCTAGCAAGAATGTGTTTATTTCACTACTTAGCATGTTACAAGTTACAATGCAATGCAGTTTCATAGAAAAAAAAAGTAAGTTTGATTTATGATATGTGATTTTGGCCCAAGCCCTATCTCTAAGTATAAACTCTTTTATGTAGCTTGATCATTAAATTGTGAATGCAGGCCTACAGTTTTAGGGTCTCACTGAGTTGAGATTCTATGATGACAATATAGTTGATTGTTGATAAGTGTTTTGCAAGTATACATGCCACTTTTATGCACATTGTCATTTTCTAAACATACTATTAATAGAACAAACTATGATATATACCAAATCCCTGGGCATCAAAAGAACAGAGTTGTCATGGAGAGTGTCCCAGTAATGTGGTATCGCACTGTTAGCTTCATCTCTTTCAGTCTCATCTTCTCATCTTTAAAATTGAAATATCTATGACCAATTACTACTGTTATTTTCTGAAGATCAAATTAAACACACACACACACATCAACCTGCTTTGAAAATTTGAAAATCATGCATAAAAATAATAAATCAAATATTTCCTGTAAAGTTTCTTTGCTAAACAATTTATTATGCCATTCTATTAATGAGTATGTTGATGAATACATTATTTAAATCCACAATGATTCATTTTTTTCAACTGTAAAAAGGTAACAATGGCTTAGCTCAGCAATTTTCATGAAGTAGTTTTTCATTTATAACAATATAGCTTCAATTTAATAAAAATATTAAGTGGATCTCTACATATACATTACCAAAGGACAGGCTAATTCTAACTTTAAATGATCCACGGATTTGCCAACCAAAATACCAGCTCATTTTATACTATAGCTTAGCTTCTAGTCCACTTCCATACCTAAAGTGACTTTACAGATTAATCAATGTATCGATTATGTCAAGGTTACAATTTGTTCATCTTTATATTCCTTGTTATTTCAGTAACCCTTACCATCTTTTACGGTAACTACTATCAACATTTTGCCAGTAGACCGCAGAATACATTTATCAACTACTAGCAGGGAAAAAAATTATTATTTCCCCCAATTGTGACTGTGACTACAGAAATTGCTAGTACATTTTTGGCGTCTTTGCTTAATAATCTGCATCAGTTTTTATAAGTTATGTTAAAGAAGAACATTCTTTCAAAATTACAATTAGTCATTATTTTGAGATTCATTCATTTAATTATAGCATGGTGTTACTGAGTCCAAATCCATGCATTTCAGTCACAAATAGGCCAGTTAATTCTGTAAGAAAAGCAGTTTGTTTCCATACACATTAGGCCCTTTGCCATTAACCAAGGATCTAATGAATGTGTAGTCTTTAGTCATAAAGGAGATCTATTACTGCTACAAAAAAAGGAATGCAAGCTGAACTGTATACATATCAAACTACTCATCATTGTTAATAATAGATCTTTATCAATAGCTCTAAATACATTATTTACTTAAAAGAACTTTCCCAAGGGGTGAAAAACTCAAGATTTTAACAATAAAATCTCTACTTAACTAATAAATTACAAGTTGCTCATTTGTTAAAAATATTTTTCAAATTTTAAAATACTATGTGTGGTATTATAGCAAATATTAAATGAGATATTATACAGGGTATTATTACTTTCTGAAGTCTAACTTTTATTTTCATGATGGAATCCCATTCCCTTTAATTTAGTTTGTATATTATGATTCCATTTTCTTCTCAGTGCAGGTTGTAAATAAAAGCACAGAACTTCAAATGAATTGTGGAAAATCATTATGATTGCTTCCTATTTCTTGTCATTTAAAAATAATAAAAATGGTAACTGGCCTGAAAAAAATTAAGGATTGAGTAATGTTCTTTTTGTATGGAATATATTTACCACTTGAAAGTGGAAAAATGTAACCCAATAGGATATTATCATATAACTCAAAAGAAGATTGATTTAACAGTTTTCTATTTTTGTTCATTATGAAATTCCATATCAATTTTTTCCAAAATTTTATATATCCCTTAAAGTTGACCTTATCTGAGAAGAAAAATGTCTTATGACCTAACATTCAAATTTGAACAAGTACTAAAAATTTCCAAACTGGTACAAAGTTACTTATGGAAACATATTACACATTTTGATTTATCTAAAAGACTAATATCTCTTTCACAAGTATATGTAGTTATTAGTCGGGGGTACTGAAAATTAAACTCAGGATGTTACACTCACCAGGCAGGCACTGTACTACTAAGATAAACCATAGCCCTTTATGGCAATTTTCTTTTAATATTCCTTTTAGTACCCACTGAAGCAAGCAATTGTGTTGCAGCTGCATGCAGAAATCATTAAAATGTTTTCAAAATTAAAGAAATTATTTTGTAGGTCTAAATTGATCTCCTCAGAAAAGGCCTAAACTTATAATTTAAGTTCCATGTTGATAGAGAATTTTTATTTCTTTCAGAATAATGAAAAGAAGGAATGAATTCTACTTTTAGGTACATGAACCTTAACCATATAGGCTTTTAGAAAAAAATAGTTATATCAAATTTGGGATGAATATTTTACCTATTAATAGAAAAAATTTCAACAAATGACGTATAAAAGCTAGCAAATATCAGAGATGTAACAGAGTTAAAATGAAAATAACATTTTATTAGAAAATTTCACCAATATCACAAATGATGTAGAATCCAAACAATAGCACACTTTATTATAAAACTGCTTGAAACACCTCTGTAAATTTTAGCACCTGTCATTTGATTGTCTTTTCATATGACAATGACTTCTTATTAGATATAGAAAAGACCATTATAATTGAGGATCTCTCAACCTTACACTTCATTAGCTTCATGGTGCATCTGCCTCTGTATTGCTTGTATGACTGTTCTAAAGGGAAAACTTTCTGCCACAAAGTACGTATCTCCATATGTATATATGCATCTGAAAGTCTATATACATACATACATGCATGCAGGAGGCTTCCCTTGTCTATACTTTCACTTCCTGTTGTTTTAGTTGCCTACAGTCCACTGAAGTCTTAAAATGTTAAATACAAATTTCCAGAAAAAGTGTCTTAAATTGTGTGCTTTCTGTGTAACATGATGATAAGTTTTGTCTTGCTCAAAACATGAATCATCAATTTGTTCAACATAATTACTCTGTATAGGGTACCCAAGTATTAATTACTTTCAAGTCAACTCAGCTATCTGATCTACCTTTGCAGTACAACAGTGCTTGTGTTCAAGTAACCTTCATTTACATAGCAATAGCCTTCAAAGGCAAGGGTGCTGATGCTGGCAAAATGATACACTTAAGAAAAGCTATAGTATACTTCCTTTAAGCAAAAAGACTAAAGTACATAAGATACTTAGAAAGTGACCATATTTCCATGAAATTTATTACTGTACATTGGTATAATTATTCTATTTCATTACTGTTAATCCCTTTATCTAATTTGCAAATTAACTTTACCATAGTATGTGTGTTAGTCAGATTTCCCCCATGTGACACTATATTATATGCACATAATTTAAAGGAGGAGAGGCTTAGTTTTCCTCATGGTTTCAGGGGACTCAGTCCATGGTTAGTTGAGTCCAAAGCAGAAAATCCATGAGGGGAAGGGAATGGTAGAAGAAAGTTGCTCACTTCATGACTGCTGTGAAGCAGAGTAGGGGAAAGGCTCTATAGAGGAATGGGGTAAGGATGATATAAAGGACCCAAGTTCAGGCCTAAATGTCCCACCAAGGCACTCCCAAAAGCATGTGCTATTAATCCTCTCAGTAGCTCCAAAGCTATATTAATAAATTCCCTGCTAGTAAAAACTGCTCCACACCTAGAACTTATGAGAGGTTTATTTTGGCTTGTGGTTTTAGAGGTTTCATTCCATAGTAGGCTGGCTCACAGGTAGGAAGCCCGAATGGTGGTATGGCATTGCTGTATTTAATGCCCTTATGTTCTAGTCACATTCCACAAGCCCTATGTTTGAACACCTAAGAATTTTCTGGTACATTTATAGTGAAAGCCAGTATATGATAGATAATGGGAAATGAAAGGAAATTGCTCAGAGGTAAAGAAAACTGGGATGAGAGAAAAGAGAAAAGAAAGAAGGGGGAAATTATCTGTATATGTATATACAGAATAGCTAACAAAGTTGTACTACTGACTTCTATTGCTTTATTGAAAGGAACAGTCAGTGTTTAATTGTTTGATCAATCTTATATATCTGTATTTGTTTACCTGAGTAACCAATTTGAAGATATCAATATGTAATAAAACAACCATTTTTTAAAATTTATTTTAAAAATAAAAGAAGGAAAACATATTAACAAACAGACATCCATTTGCAAAATAGCATAAGAACAATACAAGATCTAGTACCACAGGCGGCACAGACAATGCACAGGAAGGGCGCAAACGCGGACCTCGGTTTTAGCAGTTTATGGGCCTTCTGAGTCCTAATCTCCTGTCTGCCCCTGATGCACGGAGGGTGGAGACTCAGACTGTAATGGCGGTGGGGTCATGGGTCACCTGCTCTTCCCCCAGGAAGTAGGTGGGGACAATAGCCACTGTTAATTTCCTATCACCTTGTCTGAAATTCAGTATTGCTTGTATTGTTTTTGTGTTATTTTGTAAATGTATGTGTGTTTGTTATTACATTTTCATCCTTTTATCTTTAAAATTTAAAAAAAGGCAAGTTAGCATCAAAGCGATTACAGTTATAGCTGCTCAAGTTTAGAGGTCCAGATTCACAAACTTCAAAATCTCTAGCAGCAATGTAAAAGCAATGAACAAAAGTTTAGTAGACTATTGACTAACACATACCCAAACAGAAGCAAAGAAATGTACAGAAAGAAGGTGTATCATCAGATCAGGAGAGCACAAAATCCTAAAAATACAGCACTGGGGAAACTCTTAGTCTGAGAAGAGTCTGGGCAGAACAACCTCTCCATGAGTGAGACTCTTAAGTCCCCCTACCAGTGAGGCTCCTTAAATAATGAGACAGAAGTGGCAGTATCCCAACTTTATGCATGACCAGAGGTGGGGAATTAGCCATCCTTAGGAACTGGCCAAGGGTGTGAAGGAACAAACATTTGCATGTTCCAGATAGGTAAGGAAGATAATGTTCTTGAAAAAGGGCCAGGCTCACAAGGAGTATCTGTTCATTTCAAGGTGTTCTACTGGGCATCCTGACATTGAATATTTAGAATAAGGCTGTGGCATTGTTGTGAACAGGTTTCTACATTTAATTTTAACCCTTTAGCCAATCAAATTGTTATGACTAAGCCTAATCACCAGAATATGTATGTAATAAAAAATATATAGTTTATCCAATATTTCCTAGTGTTTGTGGTTTAGTGCAACTTCTAGGAGATTTGGAAAATATCCCCCAAAGATAAGGGAAATCATTGCACACAAACACACAATTGCACACATACCCATGCACATATTATCCAAACTATTAATATTAATCTTGGATTGTTTTTAAGGGTACAATAGCTCCTCACAGGCTATGTATATTATGTGTTGAGAGGAGTAGCATGGCATTTTTCCTGCAAATTAAGGTTATCAATCCCTTCTTCTTGCCTATTTAAATTAGAGAGGTTGTATTCAAGATTAAATATCACATTATGTATTACTATAAAGCACCCACAAGTAGGTTATTTAAAGAATATGTTTTGAAAAAGTATCTCAAATATACAGTTTTTCAATAAATTTGTTTATGAATGAACAAATAAACTAACAAGCAAATAAATAATTAATATACCTATGCTTTCTTCACTCCTTTTTAAAGTCAATCATTGCTTTATGTGTTTCATGAAGTCTACATTTTGAAATGGTATGCTACATTAAAATATTTGTGTCAGGTAACCATCAGCAGACTTTATGTTCATTACATCATTTATTCCTCATAACAATTCTCAAAGTAATTTTCTCACTATGTAGTTATTGAAATTGAAGACCAGACTATTTAAACAACTTATAAAATGTTCTCTAGTTAGAATCCCATAGAATCACAAATTGGATTCAGGCTTTCTGAATATTAAGTACCATAGCTTTTTCTGTTCCATTCATACCATTCTGT
Source organism: Dinomys branickii (assembly GCA_004027595.1). Taxonomy (NCBI): domain Eukaryota; kingdom Metazoa; phylum Chordata; class Mammalia; order Rodentia; family Dinomyidae; genus Dinomys; species Dinomys branickii. The sequence continues at coordinate 10,188 of PVLD010032122.1, forward strand.
AAATCATACCCCTAAAAATACCTAATTAAATTAAAATTGTTTTATGTCATAAGTTTTAGACAAAAAATGTAATATGCCAGAAAGGGTAGTTGCAAGGGATCTCTTGTGTTACAATGTATAGATCTTTTAAATAAATTCTTTGCATTTCCATATCCATAAATTTCTCATCACATCCTCAGTTTGGGAATTGGGTTACGTCTGCTTTGGATAGTGCCACATGCAGGGATAACATGGTATAAACATGTTAATATGAGTACGATATAAGTATATGTGGAGAAATTAATCTCACTGTGATGGCACTAACAAAGTTCCAGATCAAAAATACCTTTACAGCTGCTTTTTGTAACATCTTTTTCACTGCTTTGAGAGGGTTCCCTGCTTGAATAAGCTATATCCCTCTGGTGGACTGCCACAACTCATATTTACATATTAAATATATTAAGGGACCTATTTTAAATGAACATGTTTTCTACCATGGCACTACTCCAGCCTCCTAAACCTGTTTATTTCTTTGTTACCCCCTAGAAAGTCTTGTCCACACCATACACACGTTACTGGCCTCTCCCTTCTAACTTCCTCTTTTCATTCCATACTTACTGCCTCCACTTGGATCTGGGGAATTCAGATGCATTCGAGGTATGGTAATAGAGTCTAAACACTAATTTTTGTGTCTCCGTGATTTACTGACTGTTAACACTTTTCTCTATTTTTCCAGTATATAGAAACAAAATTATTTTGAAAAGAATTGTGCCTTCATCTGTGATGGTTGTGGTTACTGTGGGGTGTTTTGTTCATTTGTCTTCCTTATTACTTCTATTTCTCCCCAATTTATTGAAAAATTGAAAAAAGCAGCATAGAATAAATTTTAACTGTAAAAGAAATACAGTAGAAGTGAAAAAGTTCCTTAGGGATTTCCTACCCCTAGTACTCTGGGTTTGCTTAATATTAATGTCCCACTTCCCTTCCCCTACTTCTCTTTCTTCCAGACCTAATTCAGATTATTAATTCCTAAATATACCCTGAAGACAAAGTATTATCTTCTAATTTGAGAGTTTAGTTTTATTTATTATTAGTTCAATAGAACTCTAAGCTAATTTTGTTAAGTTTTTTTGGTTTAAAATTTATAGTTTCTGATAGTTCAAATCCATTGTAACAATAAGATATTTTTGTCTCATAATTTTGCTGGTCTTGACTGCATCCCATACCCAAGTATTTCTTTAAAGTATAAGAAGCAAGTATTATTTTTCATTGAATTAGTGAATTTATACATTTTTATGAATAGTGAAGCCAAAGAAATCTTTGAAAAACAAACTAGGATGACACAAATTTAAAAATAAAAGTTAATTTAGTAAAGACTTCATGATACCATTAAATTTTTCATGAGACATTAGTTTAAAATGGTAGCTAACAAATGTAGTATAATATTTTTTATTATTCTCTATTTAAGCATCTAATTCTTGAGGTGCTTAGCTCACTAAATTATACATGTTATTGTCTGTGTCATTGACTGAGATATACTTCAAAGGTGTTACACATTGTATTTGTGAGTGGAATTTTGAAAAATTACATATAGCCCTTGCAGAAATCCATTTATCTTCTCCCCAAGGGGATCTTTGTAAAAAAAAAAAAAAAAAGACTGGCAATTTTAATAATTCATGGAGTTTTGAAAATTTGTGTCACCTAACAAATTTATAACAAGTTAATTTCATATTTTATGACATTTTATTTTAAAATTTTCAAAACTAATATATCCTCAAGGTTATTTTTTGAAGAATAATTCAAAATTGATGGGATTGAAAGCATAAGTGTTATGTAATTCAGTTGTACACATCAGGAAGAAACATCTTTGAACAACACATCATTACTTATTGTGATGAATTACAAAAGGCTTATCAACATAGCCAAACTACTTCAGCATCATAAACAGAATGAGTGGTCTAAAACATGAAACATAAAATGCAGGGCTAAAATCATAGTTTTTTTTATATGTTAGGAAAGTGCTGCAAAGTTCTTCTTATTGAGTTCATGACCAATAATCAAGCAAGCAACACTAAGCACAGGTCACTAGGAAAAAGGACTGGTAGTAATCAGACAGGATGCCAATGTTCTAAGTGTCAGATCAAGTTTGTAGCGGATAGTACAGGGTCTTCAGATGACTGAGGTGGATGGCTAATTGCACAATCTAGATAATACAGATTTGTTGGATTCACCACAAGAATAATGAACACTGAGTCTAAAATGAGATTAAAACCAAGTCAACAGAAACATTATTTCTGAAACATTCTTTGCTCCAGCAACAAGACTAGAAAAGTTAGAGGTTAGTAATAACATCTGTGATAGAAAGAGCCTAGGCACAATATTTTATTTTCATTGTCAATATTGTACCACACTTTTCTTCCTTAAAATAAGAATCCATCATGTTCTAAGGCCTTTCTCTTCACTATCTACATATCAAAAAGTTACCCACAGTAGGAACAATGATACGGTAAACTCCATTTCTGCTTTCACTTTATTTAGAAGTTACTCAGGAAAGAACAAAAACTAATTTAAAATTTCAAGTGATCTTGCTTTTTGCATAAAAGTAAAATGAATGATCATTATTCATCTATTATGAATTGTGATATAAAGGAAAGAGTTGAGACCAGTGGCATTTTAATAATTGAGATACATCCTGCATATTTATATTTAATCCAAAGACAGAAAACTGAATTTCAAATAAGTTTTACTAATGATGAAATAAGACAGGTGTGGTAGCACACACCTGTAAGCCCAGCACTTGGAAGGTGGAGGCAGGAGGGTCACTGCAAGTTCAAGGCCAGCCTGAGCTCTGTAGTGAGTTCAAGGCCAGCCAGAACTAAGTAATGAGACCCTTTCTCAAAAAAAAATTTGATGACATAAAAACCGTTTAATTTTAAACAAAAATAAATGTCATTTTATTATCCAAATGGAACGTTAATAATTTTAAATCGAATATCTACAGTAGCCCATCATTATTAATTAATTAATTTTTTTGTTGACTAAATCACAGCTATGGCTGTTAAATAGTATGATATTAGTTCAAGATCTTCAAAATATGTATATTTCATCAATCTCAATATATTGTTTTGGAAATATGTGATTGTTTACATGTATGTATGTGTATTCCCTATTTCCTAAATTTAAAGCAGTAGCTGATACTTTCTAAACATATAGCTAGATAGGAATTTTCATAGGATGCAAAACTCATTCCAAATGTTAAAAGCAACAAATAAAAAAAATTATGCTCTCAACAAACAAAACCTTTTGCAATCTTTCTCTTAATCAAATAGTGTTTGGATTACTCAGTCTAAAACTTGTTCTCAGGAAACAAGGATAGAACCTTTAAATAACATTCTGAACTTTCTACTGTTTAAGAGACACCGTAATCTTCCCTATATACGTGCTGCTAGCAAAGTACAGCAAATAATACAGTCAAAAGGCATCATCTGATACAGTGTGTAAGTACTCCCTCTGCAGAAAAATAAGAGTAACTTAGAAGAAACACATTCTTTAGTAAGAAACAACGACCTTGCAGACACCACCACATACTAGCATTCATTTAACTGCATTAATCAAGGCCAGTGTTTCAACATATTTCCAATATGCAAAACGCTATAATTCCCAGGTTTCTGTGGGGAGAAAAAGTCTTAGCTGCAACTTCTGTCTAATACAGCCATGAAATTGTTCAAGTCTAGGAAGAAAAGAAACTTCCAGGCTGACATTAAACACACTTTGTAGCCCTAGCTGGCCTTGAACTCACAGTGATCCTTCTGCTGCAATTTTCCAGCCTCAGCCTCCCTGGTGCTAAGATTAGGGCATACCCCACCAGACCTGGCTAGAAGGAAAGGAATCTTATAGGATCCAATTACAAAGTAATTGTCCCTCCACTAATTAATTACATAGGTTGCTGAGATAGTCTGGAATTCCTAATTTTTACGCCTTGGAAAGAACTTTGCTGGGCATTTCTTTCATCTTCCTCCCTTTCTTGAACTTTTGAAAAGTTTTTCTCAGGGCAAGTTGCTAATTCAAACTTTTCCTAATTATTTGCCAAATCACTATAGCAAACTTCTAATATGTTATTATTTTGGTAATGCTGTGAAGCTAGTCCCAGAAAAGACAAAAAAGAAACACCTTACCAGTCATGTCCAGAAGGGAATGAAGAAGTGTTAATTTCAATTTACAGGTATGCCCTTTAAAAATTCTTACAATCTGTAGCAATACGGAGGGGGGAAGGATGTCAGAATACTGTGCAGTATTTCATTCGTCCTTGTAAATTTTCTGCAATAGCACCCTCTAGTGACTCCAGTGGGTGATAACTTTGGTCCTCACCTAGGTAACAAAAACTGCATTTAAAACTATTTAGAACGTATTGGTCTATGTCTACCAGCGTTTGTCCCATTTCTACATGTTTAGTTTCATCATAAATTAATTTGCCTTTTCTTTGTCTGTACCATTAGCTGACTTATTTTTTACTTGTGACTTGAATAACAATAGAAATATCTACCAATTAAATATAAAAGTATCTGATCAAATGAAAGTAAATAGTATTCTAGTTTATTTCACACATTTCTTTTCAATTTTTTAGTGTGCTTCTGTAAAGTTTAAAGCTATGTATGTGCACTGCATTATATATTTTGAGGGCAGATCTATCCTACAAAATCTTCAATTTCTTCACCTGAAAATGACATTAATAATCATATCCACCTGAATATATTGAAGTGATACTCAAATAAAATAACGACCTTAAAATGCTTACCACAGTGCTTGATCTTAATTAAAAACATCACTGTCTGT
>PVLD010032123.1:0-14985 GCA_004027595.1 Dinomys branickii
AGGACTGCAGTGGCTGGTGAGTTATGCAGGTTCAGATGTCCCTGGGAGGGTATGTTAGGCCGGTATCCATTTTGGGAAGGAACAATCAGAAGTTAGAACTCAGAGCAGCTGTGCGTTGGCTCCATCTAGGTCAGAGTGAGGAACAACAAAGTTCAAGTTAGTAGAAGGTCAGGGAGCTGAGTTCAAGCATACAGAGGGCCTCAGACTCTTGTAGGCTGAAAATACTGGTTCCCAAGCTCACAGCCAGAAACCAGAAAAACCCTGAACTTCAGTAGAACTGAAGGCCCAGGTTTGCGAGGATAATCCACCACCTTCCTAATTCTACTGCTGGCTTCTGGGACCTGATACAAAGCGAGGTCTCACACAGAACCAGACCAGACCTTCTGACACGAGAGAAGTCTTTATTGGGGGAGGGACAGAGTAGCAGGCTACCTAGCGGACCAAGGTAGCCCCGAGCTGAGGAAAGCGTGGGCCTTTAAGCTTTTTTCTCTGGCGGGGGTGGAGTGGGGTAAGGAGATGTCCCTGGGCCAGAACAGACCGAGCCCTGAGCAGCGGGGAGTTGCCTGTATCAGAATGACCCGAGTTAGTGAACTGCCAGAGCGAATGAGGGCGGGGATAGCTTTTGTGGCCGAGGGGAACTGAAGTGGAACAGATAAGGGAACGAGAGAAATATTGAGAGTTAAAGTTTTCCCACAAAGGGGGTGGGTGAGGCTGACTGCCTTGTGACTTATCAGGACCCATCAACAGAGATCTGGGTTCTGTCTGCAAACTTTTTGAACTATATTGAGGGTATCCTTACTATACAGAATTTATTGCTTTGTTTTAGATTTGGGTATATAACTATAAATTTTCTACATATGATTATAGGTGGCAAATTAATAATTACCACAGTTTTTCAGTTTCCAGGGTGTTTGATATTGCTTACTCACTGTACTATTTTAGCCAAGGTGACATAATTGATCTAATTAGCTGTATTTCCTTGTATGCCAAGACTGAGATTGCCTGAGGGTCATAACTACAGGCCAGTGCCAAAGAACCAGGGGCCGGGCCAAAGAGGAAGCAACTTCTCAGTCCCGATAAATTGAAAAGGTAGGATCCTGCAACAGAGTCAAAAGCCAAAAGGCATCTATTCTTAGAAGATATCTCTGAAAGGTAGTCATTTCCTAAGGGTTCCCCATATTAGTACTAAAGACACATACCATAAACAATTTACAAGCATCAGTGATGGAAATAAACTGGAAAAGTTAAAATAGAAAGAGAAAACATGAAAACAAAATGCAACCCCAAACTTCCAGCTCACCAAAGGCAAACCCAGGGGGTAATTAATTGGAACAATGTGAAAGCCACCCACCTGGACTCTGAAGTAGTAACAGCAGAAGTAATAAAGCACATAAATGATGATTTAGAAAAAATCAGAAATAATTTCTCAAATAACTTCAGACATGATGGCCATAATGAAGAGCCTGATTAATAAATCTAGAGAAGATATAAATAAAAAATAAAATAACTTAGCAAATGATGGAAACTATGAGTGCTCAGCATAGGAAAGAAATGAAATCCATTAGACAGATTCAGTCAGATACCCAGGAGATTAAAAAGTCTATTGAAAGTATATACAGCAGAATAAACCAAATTGAGGGCAGAATTTCAGACCTAGAAGACAGAATTGCAGGTATCAATCATGAAAAGAAAGATTTCTTCAAGATAGCAAGGGAAAAAATTATCCAACAGCTACTAGATAATGCAAAAACAATAACATAAGATTGAAGTCAATGAAAAGCCAGGAGATAGTACAAATGACATTAAAATCCTGTCCACAGAAACAAGAACAGACAGCTTCTCAAGCATGGAAAAAGAATTTAGTATTTGGCATAGAGACAAATAAGACATATAGAACTCCAATTAGTCATAATAAAAACTACCCCAAGGCATATAACAGTCAGAATTCTAGAAATTCAACATAAGAACAGAATAATAAAAGCTGTTAGAGAAAAGAAACAAATCAATTATAAAGGAACCACCATCAGAATTACAGCAAACTTCTTAACACAAACCCTTGAGTCAAACAACCTACAATGCAGATTGATGTAGCCCCTCAAAACTACCTTTCAAAATTAATAGAGAAATGGGATACTTTTATGACAACAAAAACCTGAAGAAATTCATGATCATTAAAGCAGCACTCCAAAATCCTCTAAAGGATATTGTAGAAAGAGATAACAAAGACTTCAATTCCATGAATCCCATAGAATGAATTCACTAGGCAAAGCAAGTAGTTAAACAGTGAGGAAAGAAAGGAACAAGCATAGCCTGAAAGTCAAAGGGCATAAAACAGTTCTCCACGGAACAGGAACCGGGAAAAAAGCAGAGGTAGCTATTCTATTTGAAAACTGTATTTCAAGCCAAGACTGATCAAGAGAGACAAAGAAAATCACTCTATCCTTGTAAAAGAAACAATCCAGGAGGAAGAGATAATAAACATAAATATGTATTCTGCAAGTATGAGCATGCACAATGATATAAAACAAATAAAAAACAGATATAAAAAATCAAATAAACATTAATACAATTGTAATAGGGGACTTCAATACCCCGCTATCATGAATAGACAGATGAAATAGACAGAAAGTCAACAGAATTATCAGAACTGAATCAAACATTTGAAAAATAGACTCAGTAGATGCCTATAGTATTCCATCCCCAAATACCAGAATACACATTCTTCTCAGTTGCACATAGGACTTCTCCAAAATACAAGCTCGTAGAAAATGTTCAAGTCATTAAACAAGAGAAAGAAATAAAGGGAATAAGTACAGGAAAGAAAGTAGTTAAATTATCATTATCTACAGTTTACGTGATGCTCTGGATGGAAGAACCCAAACAGTCCACCAAAAGGCTTCTAGATGTAATAGCTAAATTCAGTCACGTACCTGGTTACAAAGTTAGCCCTCGAAAATCAGTACCTTTCCTGTACACAAATAACAAACTTACTGAGAGAGAAATTAGAAAAACAATACCTTTCACAATATCATAGAAAAAAATGAAACACTTAGGAATCAACCTGATGAAGTAAAAGACCTCTACACTGAAAACTACGGTACTCTGAAGAAGAGATTGAGGAGGATATCAGAAAATGGAAAGATGTCCCTTGTTCTTTTTAGGAAGAATCAATAGAGTGAAAATCACTATACTTCCAAAATTTTTGTACAAATTTAACGCAATCCTGATTAAAACAACATTAGCACACTTCCCAGAATTAGAGAAAAAAATCCTAAAATTCATCTGGAACCAGAAGAGACCTACAATAGGAAAAGCAATTCTGGGCAACAAAGGCCAGACAAGGGGCATCACAATTCCTGACTGGAAATTATACTACAGACCTACTGTGCTGAAAATAGCACGTTGTTGGCAGAGAAAAATGGACCTAATGATAAATGAAATAGATTAGAAGATACAGAACCAACTCCAAACACACTCAGCCACTATATCTTGACAAAGGAACCATACACCTTCCCTGGAAGAAAAAAAGGTTCTTTAATACATGGTGCCAGAAAACTGGCTTTCCACATGGCAAAGATTAACATTAGACATATATCTTTCATCAAGTACTAAACTAAAATTGAAATGGATCAAAGTTCTAAATAGTAAAAGAGAAACTAAATCTGCTGGAAGATAAAATAGGTTAAACCCTTAAGACATAGGCATAGGCAAAGACTTTATGAACACAAACTCTGATTACACAGGAAATATCAAGAATCAATAACTGGGATCTTGTTTTATTAAAAAGCTTTGGACAGCAAAATAAACCACCAACAGCATGAAGAGAAACCTACAGAGTGGGAAAATTTTGGTCATCTGCTCCTCAGATAAAGGACTAATATCTAGAATACATAAAGAACTCAAAAAATCAGACCCCCTTACAAATTTAAGACTTAATCCAAAAATGGAAATCTGAACTGAATAGACAATTCTCAGATTAAGAAGTAGAAATGGCAAATAGATATATGAAAAAATGTTCAATATTTTTTCTAGCCATTTGACACATGCAAGTTAAATAATGCTGAGATTTCATCTCACTCCATAAAGAATGGCTATTAAGAAATCAACCTGTAACAAATGCTGGCAAGACCGTGGTGGAAAAGGAACCCATCTTCATCATATGTGGGAGTGTAGACTGGCGCAACCACTGTGAAAATCAGTGTGGAGAGTCCTCAAAAATCCAAAACTAAAGGTTCCATTTGACACAGCTATTCTCCTCTTGGTATCTTCCCAAAAGAATTAAAAACATTATAGATTGTAATAGCAAAATGTTGGAAACAGCTCAAATGCCCATTCATTTACAAATGGATAAAGAAGACATGAGAGTTTTTTTAAATATAAAATGGCGCATTACTCTGCCATAAAGAAGGATAAATTTAAGATGGTTGTAGGTAAATGGACGCACCTTGGGACTATACTTTTAAGTGAAATAAATCAGACACACATGTTCAAATATTGCATGATTTCTCTGGTGTGAAAAACTGAAAGTATAAATAAGGATCAATATGTATAATAGATGTTACAAAATAGAAAGAAAGTGTTCAAATGGGAAGCGGTGAACAGGAAATGAAGGAAGGGAAAAGAAAGCAAGAGAAGGAAAAATGGAGACAAAGCGTTTATAAATAAGGAGGAAAAGAGAGGTTTAAGGGTAAAGAGGGAAAGCAGTTAAGAAGAATCAAGGTATTTTATGTACAGATATAAATTCCACATGATGAATGTTATCATTATGTACATCTAAAATGTCCGAATAAAAGAAAATTTTAAAATATTGCTAAGAAAATAAATAAATTTATCCTTCAATGAGAACAAGAAAGCACAGAGAATTAACCAGTCATCCCAGGTCATACAATCAGTAGCTACAGAACTAAGACAGAAACCCGGGTGATCTGGCTCTCCAGGTAAACTTTTGAATATTCTATTCTGCGTCTGCTATATTTTCTTCTAGGAAGATCAGTTTGAATGATTTAAAATATTTATTTTGTGCTGTAATTTTAGATGTTGAAGCTATTTCATCCTCCTTCTTTTATCATCAGCAAGCAGGTATTGTCTGCCTGTCGATGTCGGCCCTGCTAAGTTCTCCCCTGTCATCCGTTGCTGCTCACTAGCTGACATCTTTACCCTTAGATAATTTGTAAACACGGATTCATGAACATTTACCAACATATCTCACTACTACCTGAAGAAAACTATTTGCCACCAGAAAACTGCTATGAGCCAAATGACTAAAAACCTTCCAGGAATATTTTATGTGGAGAACAAGCTTCATATCCTAGATCTAAAAAAATCCACTAACACCTGAACATTTTTTCCTACAGTTCAAGTATTTGAAACTGCTTTGCAGCCTAAACTGCTTTTTCCCGCAGACAAAAGCAAGATTAGTCAAAGAGCTAATTATGCAGATTTCTCTATTAGATTTCTTCAGCCTAACAGATTCTGAAAGCACTTTTCTATCCACTGTAGAGAAAACACTGATTTCCGTGGTTAGGCACCCACTGGGCAGAAATTTTAGATCAAGCACTACTGTGCTGCATGTGGAATTGAATAATCATGCTGGCTGCAGCACCCATCGCTGACTTCCAGTCCGAAGCTCTCCGCTGCTGTTTTATTAGTCTTGCACTATTCTTCCTCCTTACCCACTAGCCCACCAGCAGCACAAGAGTACGCCAGTAACAGAATAGAATATTCATGGGATTAACTGTCTATCTTGCCACTTGCTGGTGAGAAGATGGGCTGGTAAAACATTTGTGTGGGTTGAAATGGCTTTATGCATAATTATAAAGCAGTAACAACCCTAGAGACTGTTCCTTCCCAATGTTAAGGAACATTTTAAAATCTCGGTATGTGTTTTAGAGTTAATGGACATGTATTTGAAAACCATTTTGTATTCTAAAGTTAAATTGTGTAAGGAAAAGGGTAACCTTGCTCATGAAAGAGACAGAGAGAAAAAAAACCTTAAGGCTAGCAACGTAGCCAAGATCTTTGTGAATGTACCTTTCACTTCTCTCCTGAATCTCAATCTCCTGGGCCTGAGTTGTAGCCCAGACCATCTAATTATATGATTAGATATAAACATCCCTTTATCTAATTTTAACATATTTACAGAAAAATGAGAGAGGTGACACAACCTAAGAGATATCATTCATCTGAAAATAGAGGTTTGAGATCTCTAAAGATCTCTGTTTGATTCTTGCCTTCAACACATACTGGCCTATCACCAAACATAAGCCCTTTTAGTCTCTGTCTTCATCTGTGATATGGGCACTAATTATACCAGCTTCCAGAACATTCCGAGGAATGCACATAGAAGTCTTTTATGCGTTGCCTTCCTGTATCTCCTTCCCTCAGGAGATACTCAGCGATGTCTGTAAACACTTTTAGTTGCCACCATTGGCAATGATACTAACAACTACTCGATAGAAGTAAGGTATTCTGCTCAACACAGTCAGCCTCTATAAGAAAATATCAGTCTTTCAGAGGTTGGGAGTCACTAGACATAATGTCTGGCTCAAAGTAAGCACTCCCTGGAGCCTGTAAACATTCTGTGTGGATATATTTTCCTTTTGGAAAAAAAAAGTGATATTCTTCTTTCTGTGCTTTTCTCAGATCTGAAAGGTTTAGGGCCTTGTATGAGGCCTATTTTTTTAATATTCAAATCCTGCACACCCCAACCTAGCATTTATCTCATATATTAATTGCAAATTCAACCAAATAACATAAGGCTCTAGAATTTTCCATACTTTACCAGCACAATTAGAAAGGACTCCTACCTTAATTAATTTGCATTAAAATTCCTTCCTCTTCCAAATTTATAATGTACTGTAGGTCAACCATAAATCATTTCCTCCAAAAAGTCCCATGTAGTAATTACTCCTCTCCAATCCAGTGCTCTGAATTAGATTATAATTATTAGTTACACTTGCAGCTTTTATTTGGATCCCAACTCCAGCCAACACAAAACAAATGTTTGGAATGCTTACAAGCAATTTCTTTCTCTTTAACTTGACAGGCTTTTTTAGAAAATATTCAATAGATATCCTTATATAAAAGTTAGATTTACTTGAAATCAGGCAAATTGAAAGAGTAAACAAGCTAAAATTATCAACCCACATGGGTCCATAATCCCCACTGACTCTACAGCCAGGAGAAGGTAGGGCAGTAGGAGTTCAATTAGTTTTTATTATCACTAAAATTACTCCCATTATTAACTGTGTGCCCTGAACAAATCTCTGCCTTGTAAGCTTTGCTTTCCTTATCTAAATAAAGACACTGATTCAGTTTCTGAGGTGAATGTAGAGAATTTGTCCTTAGGCAGTGCTGAGGCAGGACAGGAAGTGTGAGGAAGGGAGCGAAGGGTAGAGGGGTGAAGGCGTGTAAAAGCAGTGATCACAATGATGAGCGCTGGGGAGGAAGGACAGCAGAGAGTATTTAGAAGATCAGTGCATTGCATAAGGGAAAGGCGGGGTGAACTCTCGTTCTCTGCTGGAGTGGGCGTGACGGAGGAGGGAAGGAAATAGGCCGCTGCTCAGAGCTCAGGGCTTGAAATGAGCTTCTCAGAGGGGTGCAGAGAGCCATTGTCAATCTCCCCATAGCCCTTTATACACAGTTTCATACATGGAAATTTAGTGTTAAATATTTTTAAGCCCTCCTTTTTTTATAGGAGAGATTGCTAACAGCTCAGGCGGAGAATATCGGCAATAAGGGGAAATATTCCCTGCGCACTCCTTGTCACCCTCACATGCGGAATCAGTGCTGCTTCATTATCGTTCATTCCATAAGCATCAAAGGCCTCCTGTTCAACAGGGATTGTTTCGTGTTCTCAGACTAGAGCACTGTAGTAACTCTCCTCAAGTGAGTATTCAATTTTAAGTGATCCTACTTTATTTTAATGAACCAAACAAAAATCTCTACCAGTGTGAAGCTTTTATCTTAATGTAGAGACAGATAATGGATATCACACGTTAATTATATTATAAAGAGAGGCTTAGGGCTATGGATACAGTAAAGTACAGCAGGCAAAGGAGCTGTAACAGTATCTGTGCCTCTGATCTTACATACATGGACCAGTAAGGTTCATTACAGCGAGCTTTAAATACTGCTTGAAAGAATTCAACTCCGCTCTTGAGAAATGCCCTCCCTTGGGCCATTAACGCGTCTGAGTTCCTGATCATTCAAGGCACCTTCTAGATCTCTGTTTGCACTGCACCGGTCATCACCATTTGCTTCTGTACTCCTGCATAAGATCTTCTCTATCGGGGCAGTACAATACCACCGTGAAGAACTCTTCCATGATTTAACAACAACAAAATGAAACAAAAACAAAAACAAAGAAACATATGAACCCCAACATTGCTAAAAGGTCACATTCTCTAATTGTTCAGGATGAAGTGAGCCCTTCCAATGGCTCCTGGGATAGACCCATGTACAGCTGGCAGTGGAAAACTAATGCCAGCAATACCAGTGGGATAGTGATGATTCGCTTCCTTTCCGACACCCCCTGGAATGGCTCTGGATCGGATAGTAAGAGGATAGTGTTCTCCTGCTGTGTGAAAGTTTACCCTGGAGGATGAGACCGGGCCATTCTCTCCCACCCATATCACACATCCAGCAGACCTAAACCAACTGATCTCTATCCCAGGACTTCTGCTAGGCCTTGGAAGGAATAAATGAAGGCAATTCTCTGTGGAAGCAATGAGAAAAATATTATGTCATACTTCAAGAGGCTGTAATCAAATGCTAATGCTTTAATGGAACAAGAAGTTCAATAAAGGAGTAGAGGATCTGAGGTAAGATGTGACAAGTGGTGTGAGAAATACTGCCTAATCCATGACCCTGCCTCATAAATGGATACCTTGTTTGATGGTTGTTCAGCTGGATAGCAGAAAGATATCACTCAGGAGCCTCCCAAAATAGGTCCTCTGGCACAGCCATGGAAATGAGATTAAATTTTTAAGGAAATATTTCTGTAGATTACTACTAGTGTAGCTTATTTGTAAATAGTTAGAAGAAACATCTGTAAAAATACATGTGTCTGTGTCATTGTGACAGATAAGTAGAGATCAAACATCCATCCATCTAATTAATTTAATCAGGACAAACAACCTAACTAGACATCTCAAGTCTCTAAAGAATTAATAATGCTTGCCCAGTGGTGTTTAAATATTTTAAACTAGATCTTAAATATTTACATAATTGCTTTAATCCTCTGCTGTTCCATCTCACTGTCACTGGAGAGATTGTTTTCACATTCAGTGGATTTTTCACTTACTATTCCCTCAATATTCTTCATAAACAAGGTCTAAAATTAAATCAGTTAAAATTCAAGAATAGAATTACTTTCCTAATATTTTCAGTGCAATCTCAATTCGAACTTCAAAATTCTAGATCATTTCTGCACATATTTTAAATAATTGTTTGGACTTTGTACTTCTTGTTACTCTAAAATTCACACCAAAACTTCTGGAACTTTTCCAGATTGATAGAGAGAAAATGAATTTTAGCTTTTTGCATGTTTTAAGGAGAATAATAAAATATTTTTTCTTTTAATTGAACTATTCTTTTAAGTTAGTGCAGAAATAGTTTTAAAACAAATTAATAGGACAATGACTGTATTTGTCAGTTTTACATTGCTGTAATAAAATACTCTAGGCAGCTAACTTTATAAAGTGTTGGAGACTGAAAGTCCCAGTGGCATAGCACAGGCTCAGCAGCCACCCCTGGTCTACACCATTTCATGATAGGAATAGTCATGGTGGCTGAGTATAGAAGTAAGAAGTGATTACATCTTGAATCAGGAAGAAAGACAGATGGACACATTCTCACAATTCTCTACAGGAGGACACCATCTATGACCTAAGGATCTGCCACTGTGTCCCACCTCTTAAACATCTGCAGCACCATTAAGTAGTGCAACCCTGGGGACCAGCTCTTTATATGTGGACTTTTGGGAACATTCAACATCCAAATCATAACAATGACCAAATTTTGTCATTTTGGAATGGTGTTGAATTAACATTCACCTGAGCTAGGCTCAGAAATAATCTAGTCTAGTATTTCTTAACTTATTCTAGGTCAAGCGCCCCTTTAAGAATCTAGCAGACAGGATGGGACACCCCCCCACACACATGTCTGTATACATGTAATTTTAAGTATTTTATGGATTTAGCTCTACAGAAACTATATTTAAAAACATATAGACCATACTACAGCTCTATTTTATCTCATCTTATTTTATTCTTGAGGATTGAACCCAAGTCCTCACATGCACTATGCATGAAGTCTACCCCTGAACTGTGCCCCAGCCTTCCTCCTTTTATGTTGGAATAAAGAACCCGTGCCTCAGAACAAGGAAGAAATATTCAATGTCAATCAAGTAATTACAATGGAAGTGTGAGATTCTGCATCAGGTAACTGCCACAATCTGTGTACTTCTACTGTGCCACATTGTCTCTGAGAAAAATGGAAAAGTCATGGTCTCATAATTCTCCCAGTTTCTCTCAAACTTTACGCGAGTCTAGAAGCACACAGAAGAGTATTGACCATCATGACATACTATGGGACAGTTAATGTATGAGAGAAAAAGGAGCCTTATTGGTTAATTTCTATTTCTTGGATATGTATAAAAATATTTCAACATATTGAAGATTCTGAGGGTTCCTTCAGTAAGCAAACTGTATTTTACATTGATTGACATAGTAGAAAAAAAATGTTTCTCAAAATTATTCAAACATGAAACAATCTTTCCAGGTATGCTTACTAATTAAAATCTTTTTCTTGCTTTTGTTTGTTTTTTTGTGGGTTTGTGGCACTATAGATTGAATACAAGGCCATTGCACCGAGCTGTACTGAACTACATCCCCAGGCCTCCCCTCTTTGTATAGGGTATAGGGACACCAGCTGGGGAAAGACTGCAAATGTTGCACTGGCCCAGTTTCGCTCTCTTCATCATTTTTTCCAGACCTTAAGCTCTTGACAGTAGTGTGTTATATGAATACATGCCTAACATGGGTCAAATTGCTTAAAAAATTAAAATCTTAGAGGCCCAAAGTGGCTCCAGACCACAACCTTTTTTTTTTTCTTTTTGAACTGAGAATCAAATTCAGGACCCTGTGCTTACCAGGTATGTGCTTGTGCTACTGAGTTATATCCCCAGCCCAAGGCCACATCTCTTGGAAAACTTGCACCAACTCTCCCTACCAGGCCTGGTGTAGGTGGGGTCCCAATTTGGCAGCTGTTTTAGTTATCTGATAGTGTATTTAAAAACCGTCACACAATTGAGTGACTGAAACGATTTATTGTTATCTCCTGTATTTCTTCATGCTGGCTGAATCCAGCTGAGCAGAAATTTCCTGGGATTTGTTACACTCGGGCAATTAGACAAGAGTGGGGCCAGGAGTCACCTGAAGGTCTGACTGTTGCAAGTTCAAAATTACGCACTTAGTTGGCTGAAAGTTGATGTTCCTTCTCAGTTGAAGCCCAATTAGATCTCTCAACCCAAGTACCTAGTTATAGTTCCTCTAATTGATTTAGATTTCTCAAAAGATAGTGGCTGAGATCTGAGAAAAAATCTCCCAAGGGCAAGAATACCAATAACTCCAGCTGCAAATTTCAAAATTTAGGAATCCCAGAACATCACTTCCACTACATTTTATTGGCCAAGCAAATTACTCAGGTAATACGGATCCAAAGGGAGGTAAATCAGAATATACCCTTTAATGAAGGGACAGCAAAGGACCTGTAACATTTGATTTTATATCAATCGAAACATTTGTTAGTTTGTATTATAAAATCTGTTTATTTGAACATCTCTCTTATGATATTACAATCTCAGTGGGAAGGGGAAGGGTAGAATTAGAATCTTTCTTTCCTGTATCCTTATAGAGCCAATCAATGTTTGTTAAATAATTGTGTAAATGAATGAAGCATAAGAGAACAAAAGCCTAAATGAGTACATGAATGACAAGACGTATAAAATTTTGAAAAATGTAATTGAATATGTTTATGTACGGAAAGAAAAGACCTGGTAGAGCAGTAGAAATGATAAAGGGTACAATTAGCTATCCTGTGTGTGTGTGTGTGTGTGTGTGTGTATCTTTGTTGAAAGGAGCAGTTAATGTTTAATTGTTTGATTAATTTTACATGCCTATACTTGTTTATCTGAGTAACCAATTTGAAGATAACCATATGTAATACAAAAACCTTTGTTAATTTCCTATCACCTTGTCGAAATTCTGTATTGCTTTTACCATTTTGTGTTGTTTTGTAAATGTCTCTGTGTTTGTTAATACGTTTTCATTCTTTTACCCTTAAAATTAAAAAAAAAAGAAATGACAAGAGGAAGAGACCATGATAGAACCAAGTTCCTTATAAAATCAAAACGACATGATCAGTAGCAAGGTGTGAGAACTGGTAGTAGAAAAGAGGAAAAATGCCCCCAGTGACACACATAGAAAAGAGGAAAGGCGGTGCAGAGCAGAGAAAAGCTTGTGAGCAGAGGAGGGGAAACCATGCACCCCACAGTTGATCACCTCAAATTGAGTGAAATGGCAGAAGGTAAGTCGAGTTGCATTTTAGCTAAATTATCTTTATTTCACTTGACTAGTTATTTTTAAATTTAATTGCTTATTCACTCAATATCAGTATGTGACAACAGTGTGCCAAGCACTACAGCACTGTGCCGCAGGTAGCGATTTCTGCCAGTACTGGAGTGAGCCCATTGATTCCAGAGAATTCTAAAGGAGTCCTTAATCCTGATTGTGGAGATTAGAAAAAAGAAAAAGAAAACTTTATTCTGATTATTTAAGTGCACCTTATTTAGAAGGAAAATAGATTTGGAGAAAATGTAAGTGCACCTTAATCCTACCTGTCACCCAGCCTCTCCATAGCTCCCTGTGTTAACAATGAGCAACAAAGAAATATGAAGCTAAAAGTAATTTCAAAATGGAAATAGTAGGTGGGGTGGGGAGAATTTGTGAATTTTATTAATAGGCAAAAAAATTTTGTAAATATAATATATACATCAAATTCCTCCTTCCAGAATCTAAAATGAGAAAATACATTTCCTAATGAATTTATGTTTTCCTTTTTTCCTTAATTGGTTAACACTAATTTTCAAATAACCAGTAATTATCCCATATATAATTTTTCTTTTCCTACTTGATTTCTGACATTTAAAAAATGTCTTACCACCTTGTTTGTTCAGATTAAATATGAAAGTTGTTTTAAAATTGTATTAGAAGTAGGAAGGAGATACATTAATTGTTTAAAGAAATGCTGAACACACATAGTATAGAGAACTACCCACTAGGATAGTCAGTCTACTAGTGCTGGAGCAGTGTTTTCCAGTACAATTCCATAGAGCTGGGAAAATAAGAAGAATTAGTAAAACAGGAGTTTGAATAGTTGCTGCAGATCATGCAAGAAGTTAATACCTGAGGGCTCTCAAGAATAATAGAGTGAAGAAAGGCTTCTAGTATTTAGAAAGCACAGCAGTTCAGGAAGAGTTATCCTGCTTTTTATATTATATCTTTATCCCATTGTTGATCTGATCCTTCAGAACATATATTTCCTCATTTGACTATATTCAGAACAGATCGTTTGAGGCTTAGATTAATAAATTAAATTACACATGGTTCCTGGACTTACTTATGCAATGGCTATTAACTACAGATATCCCTTTGTATCAGTAGAGGATTTGTTCCTTGCCCCTATTGATACTAAAATCTGCAGATCCTCAAGTTTTTATATAAAATGGGATATTTCTATATAATCTACATTTTGCCATATGGTTTAAATCATTTCTAGGCCACATGTAATTCCTAATATATGCTGTGTCAATAATGGTTACACTTTAAGATAGAGGGGATACAGAGAGGAAAAGTCAGTACATTTTTAGTACATACTCAATTTTTTTCAAATATTTATGCACCATTGCTCACAATTAAGGATGCAGTATCCATGGACTAAAGTAAGAACTGGGGAGGAGACATGGAACAAGAGATTCACCAGGAGAAAAATAAATAAGATCTTGACCTCATGGGGCTGAGAAACTAGCAAAGGAATCAGATGTTTTGGTAGAAGGATGTGGCATATGTAATAGATTAAATGATGGCTCTTAAAATGTGCCCATATCCTAGTCTTGAACAGCTATGAATATTACATTTTATGGCAAAATATATGATTAAATTAAGGATCCTGAGAGGAGTTCATCCTGAGTTATCTGGGTTGATCTTATATCCCATCACACGCATTGTTATAAAAGAGGCCACAGGGGTTAGCCTACCACACAGACAAGAAAACAGCATAAAGACAGAAGCAGAGTGAGACAGTCACAGTGACAGACTATCTGCAACCACCAGAAACTAGAAGGGGCAAAGATGAGAATCAGCCACAAAGTCTCCAGACGGAGCGTGGCTCCATCAGTGCATTAATTGTAGACTTCTGGTCTCTGGAAATGTGAGAAAATATTCAAATCACTACAGTTACACCAATTTGTTATGGTAAGCCTAGAAAATGAGTTCCATTTACAAATTACAATGCGGTTATAATTTTTATTAAATGTCAGAAATGAAATGCACAGGATGACCTAAGAGTCTAACATGAAAACCCGCTTTTTGTTGAATGTAGCAAGGAAGGAAATATAGGAGACAATATAATTATTGACTCTTTGAGGGCCATCCCCAAAGATTGTCTGCTTTCTTTGGGTTTCTTATCTACAAAGAATGTAGAAAATTTATCTCAAAGTTTCCTTCTTTGAGTGATCATATGTGTGCAATAGAGATTATACTCTGGGTCTCTACTCTGTCTTACTTCTGAACATGCACATAGCACACATTTCAGATAACAGAGGTGGGCATGTGCTCAGAGTAGAAATGCCACAGTTCTTCAACTCTGGATCATAGGGATTTGTCCAAGGAGACAGTATTTGCCAAATCCAGTCCTTACTCAGAA
>PVLD010032124.1:0-14999 GCA_004027595.1 Dinomys branickii
TTGTTTATGGCTTTTCTGGTTCATATGTCTCCATTCTTTTGTCTTTAAAATAAAATTTAAAAAAAATAAAAATAAAAATAAAAAAAAACAATTTGGTTGCTGAAGCCATTGTTCTCTCTAGAATAATTTTAACCTCAACTGCTAAATATTAATTGGTTTGAGCTAAACTTAGAAACAAAATAAGCAGGCAGGCCCAGGATGAGAAGCACTATAGAGAAGACCATGGACAGTGATGCCATAATTGTATCACAGTGAAGACTTCTGCACAATCCCTCAAAGGCAGCACAGTATATGGGAAAAAGATAAGAATGCATTACTCATTTAATTAGCTGGCTACCTCCTAAGTATCAGGCCCTGTGGTTTGCTGTAGGATGATGGCTGAATCACAGCTGTCACAGCTCCTGAGAAGTCACCCACCTATGATCTGGCCACCTCTCTCCTTGTCCACCACTAGTCTGAGCCACTAGACACTTCCAGCTTGGCCAGCACTTTGCCTCTTAGTTGTTCTCCCTTCTGTTCTTGCCTCTGGAGTCTATTCTCCATACTGCAGCCAGAGGAATTTTAAACATAAATCTAGTCCATGTTTCTTCTCTCAACCTTCCAAAGGCTTCCCATCACCCTCAGTATAAAATCCCAAGACCTGCAAAGCCCTGAGGGGTCCTTTTACATCCTTTGGCTACCTTTCTGATCTGATTTCATACCATTCTTTCCATCACTTGCTACTTTCCAGATACTGGTCCTCCTAGCTATTCCAGATCCTGGTCAAGCATATTCCCATCTCAAAGCCTTGCACCTGGTAGTCCTTCTCCCTGAAATTTTCTTCTTCCAGCTAATTATGACTTGTGTCCTTCACTCCAGGTGGCTCTCTGCTCAGTGTTCACTACACCAGCCAGGCCTTCCCTGACCCACTTAATCTAATCATCCAAAACTGTTTTTATCCCTCTTAATCTTCCTTTCCTGCCTTAATTTCATTCACAGCATTTATTGCCAGCTGTTTAACACTTCTATTTGTTCCTAGTCTGTACTTTCCATATGAACATTAGCTCCATCAGGGCAGCGACAGCTGGTTCATTAACACCACATCCACACAGTATGGTACATAAAAGATGCTCAGTAAATCGAGAACTTGTTCAAACGAGGAGAGAGAAAGATGTACTAAGCTTTGAATGTTCCTCTAAAGGCATGTGTTAAAAACACACTCCCTGAAGCCCAAAGAGGAGTGAACAGGCCAGGATGGTTCTGCCCTCACGAGTGGACTAATGCCACATCAAGAGCAGGCTTTGTATGAAAAAGACAAGTGTGACCTCTGCTGTGCTTTCTCACACCTACCCTCTCTCTCCCCATCTCGTCTGTCTTGCCCTTCTACCATGGGATGACACAGCCCAAAGACCCTCATAAGATGTCAGCCCTCAATCTTGGACAGACTTCCCAGTTTCTAGAACTACAAGAACAAGTCTTTCTACTTTACAAGTTATCCAATCTCAGGGACTCTTGTTATAGCAGCACAAAGTGGACCAAAACAGGAGATGACTGAGAAAAAGACCGAGGAACCAAAACACTGGAGAGTACCGAGCACTAAGGGCTCTCATAGATTCACACAAATGCCAAGGACTACAAAGCATTTCTATCATTAAAAGCTGTGTGTCTCATGCCAGGCAGGGTGGCGCACACCTACAATCCCAACACTCAGGATGCTAAGGCAGAAGGATTATTGTGAATTCAAAGCCAGCCTGGACTACTTAAATGAATTCAGGTCTAGCCTAAACTACACAGCAAGACCCTCTTTTGTAAATAAGGAGGGGAAGGGGGTGAAGCAGGGCAGGAGAATGGGGAAAAAAGAAGAATCAAGATATATCATGCACAGGTACAAATCCCCATGATAAATTTTATCTTTATGAATATCTAAAAATCAACCAATAAAATTAGTTTTTTTAAAAAGTTGCTTGGCCTAAGGTCCCTCCACCCAGTCCTGGGCACTGAACCCAGGACCTTCCCACTGAGCTGCATCACCACCCCCTCCCTTTTTTTTAAGACAACATCTTGCTAAGTTTCTGCATTGCTCAGGCTGGGCTTAAATTTGAGATCCTCCAGCTTTATTGGGATGACAGGAGCATGTCGCTGTGCCCAGAGTAAAGTTTTTCATCTATAAAATGAAGTTCTTTGAAAAAATAATCACTGAGTTACTGTTTGAAATTCTAATTCAGGATTTCCAAATTCATATCACATTTAAACATTTATCATATTAACATATAGAACCAAGGTATGGGCCAGATGTATGGCTCGGCAGCACAGTGCCTTGCTTGGCAAACACAAGGTTCTGAGTTTGATCCCTGATACCAAAAAAATCAAAAATAAAATAAAACCAAGGTATCTCTCACTTTGTATAATATATAATTTGCTCCAAATTGGGAAAAAAAAAACAGGAAATTAACTTACTTATATAACTAATTAAATCTAACAAACTTAAATATTTGTGGTTGCCTTTAATGCCATACCTAACACCTTCATGTGATGATATCTCTATTTTATTTTATTTTTTTTGGCGGTACTGGGGATCGAACTCAGGACCCTGCGCTAGCTAGGCAGGCGCTTATTCCACTGAGCTATATCTCCAGCCCCTTGATGATATCTCTATGATTTTCTTCCATGACCCTAGAATCAGAAAAACTGAACTCATTTGTAAAAACAGAAAAAAAAGGCAAATCTCCACATAATTGAGAATGGGTAGCTAACTACCCTGCTTCCAAAATGATAGACATCTATCACCTCTTGGTAGTATGTTTTGATTCAACTAGCCTTACAATGGAGAAGCATTTTTAAAGCTAACGGTCACAGTTGACATAAAACTCCAATCACTGCAGATCCATCCTTCAATGGTTTTCAACCTTACCAGTGAAGAAGATTCCCTAGCAAGGAGCCTGGAAACCAGTGTTTGTGATGGTGGCAGTGGTGGTGGTGAAACAGGGGAAGGGATGAGAAAATACATACAATAAAAGACCTAGTTCTTTTTTCTAAGAAGAAAATATCAGCAAATATTTATTCAATGTCTTGAATAACTTGCTAAGTCTCTGTGCTAGGTGCAATTTAATGAGTAAGCATATTCTCTGAATCAAAAATTAAGACCTGTTTCCTGACAATAGAGTATTTGAAATGTAACTATTTCAAAAAGCCCAAAATGTAAGGTTAAAATAAAAATGAAGCATGGTGTTTGCCCCCATAGGGCCTGAACTAGCCCTAGGGAAAAGAGTTGTTCCAGAAGTAAATGCCAAAAGGTAACATCATATATCAAACGTCAAGTGAATGAAGAAATCCTGATTTCTTCTTTCCGTCTATTTTTCCATCTTTATGATGGAAAAAATAACGCATTCTTACAGAAAGGGTAAAACAGTAAACAAAAACTGTTCTCAAAGAGTAATAGTAGTTTGACGATAACTGTCAGTAGGCTTGTGAAAGCTTTGATAAAAATACAAGTATTCTGATTCCGTTTGCAAATCTGGTTGAAAACAGTTTAAACTACCACGACTGGGCAAATAAATGCAGCACATTTCACATCTGCCTGTTATCTAATGCGCACGGTAACCTGCACCTCTGTCCACGACTTCTGCCTGTTACCTAGCGCACATGGTAATCTGTACCTCTATCCACAACAGATTCGAGTTTGCTTCTCAGAACAAAATAATTAGAAAACAAAAAACTAGGAATAAGTTCAAGAGACCTGTTATATGATATAATGTACTAATATGTATGGTATTCTTGCAGATCGCTAAAAAAAAAGACTTTTTTCCATTAAAAATGTTTTTCATGTTTTTTTTATTAGTGCATATTGGTTATACAGGTAAATGTGTTTCATTTTGCTAGATTTGCACATGCATATAACACAGTTTGATCACTTTTTATCCCCCATAAAACCCTTAAGAGTAGATTTTGAGTATTTTCATCACTAAAAATGAATATGTGAGGTAGTACATGTTAATTAGCTTGATTTAGTCATCCCACAAAATAAATGTACTTCAAAACATCTTATTTATCATTAAAAATAACTGAAAAATAAAATTTCAAAAAGAGAAACAAAATCAGAATTAGGAAAAAATACAAAGTGAAATCATAAAATCTCACAACGAATTTCAAATGTGGATCTGATATCATCAAAGCGAGCAAATCCCATTTGGAAGAAGAATAAAGTAGTCTCAAGAAAATGTATTTTATTTTGCACTGAGTCACCTATTTTTAAAGTTTGCATATTTTAAAATTCTCATAAAGATGTTTATGCAGGAAATAGCAAATAAAGTAATGAACAATGTCCTTCACATTTTTTTGCATAAAAGGAAAGATTTTTATTCAAAGTGCATTTTAACTCAGTTTTTGCCTTTTTCTGACTAATTTTAGGTTTGGACCTATAGCAGAGGTAAAAATTAACATAAATTATCCCTTTCTAATATTCATGTGTATTTACTTCCCAATCTTTGGGCAGTTCTACTTAGGAATCAAGAAAAGCATAAGCCTCAGAGTATGCGTTAACATAACCAGTAGCTGGAGTCATTACTCAGCATTTCTTACATATTATGTATATCAGTGCCAGCAATTTGTGCCTACTATGTAGAAGCTACTCTTATGTATGTTTGTGTTTCAACAAAAGAAGTCAATAACTCACTGCACCTTCCCTTTTGTCTTGAGTTGTAGAAAGCAATGAAGTTTTTCTTCTCTTTAAGTCATTCTAATTTTTAGTATATTTTCTTGCCAAGGAACCTTAATTATTTCTCTAGTCTCCTTATCTACCCCTTGTAACAAAAAAAATTGCCTTGCTGTGTATCCCAAAACTATCTGCAGAGGCTAGAATGTACAAGTTTCAGGCTGGGGATATAACTCAGTGGCATAAGCACATGCCTGGCAAGCGTAAGGTCCTGAGTTCCATCCCCAGTACCACCAAAAAAGAATGTACGAGTTTTCATGTGTGCATGCCTTTCCTGGGCTATTCCCTCATAGGAAATTCCCTTCCCTTCCTTCTTTGCTTGGTATCTTCTGCTTGTCTTTCAAGACTCTATTCATATATATTATGATCAGCATTTCCTGACCAGTAACCAATTCCTCTATTGCTGTAGTGTTATGAGTACCCCTAGTGAAGTACTTATATTATGCTCTCTAATCCATGATTTTCCTAGTGTATCTTGTTAAGATCTTTAAGAGTTTAGGCAGTTAGACTCTCACTACACAATACATAGCATGTGTCCGATAAATGTTAATTTTCTTCTTAGAAGGTAGGCAGAGCAAAAATCGGTGATTAAGAAAATGACTGAGAATACTAAGTAAGATAAATTAAGACTTAATGTTTTCTACTTTATAGTAAGCTCAACTTTTTAATAACACTATTATATTCATGAAAACTGCTGAGTATTCTCACTACACATTAGTGTTCTCACTACACAAAAATGTATATAAGGTAATATACATATTAATTAGTTCCATCTAGTTATCACAATGCACACATATTCCAAACCAATGTGCTGTACAACTATGCACCATTTTTAAAAGTTCAGTTTTGGAGTAGCATGATTTTCCAGGTGTGGTACTGGCATTTTCACTTATTTCTGACTAAACTACCATGTACATAAGCGCATATGTACACAGACATTATTATGAATGATTTAAAAATAAAAAAACATAATTTGACTTAAGAGACTTGAGTCCACACCACTTGGACAAGTCATAACACTTCTCAATTTTGTTCTCTCCAACTGAAAGGGGTGATAAAAATATCTGCCATAATTAATTTGAAGTTCAACTTAAGCAACACACTATAAAGGTATTTTATACAGTTATAACATAAATATTATAAAAATCCAAATATAACAAGTAAATCCACTCAGTTTAAACATGTCAAAGTCTTTTGCCTAATGGTAGCAAAGAAGTAAAATTTGAGAATTAGCCTTAATGAAAAGCTGAACCAAAGGACTGTGATAGATAAACTATGATCCAAGTGCTGATAACCTAGAATAACCACCTACGAATCACAAATGAGGAGATCTTTGTTAATTCTATGGGGACTGGCAAGAGGCCTTCAAATCCAGACAAGGAAGAAATGGAAATCTAAATGCAGAATTATTTTATCTTAAATACTGTAAAAACCTTGCTGCCAAAGCACTTCCATTGATATATAGCAAAACGTAGTAAATCACTTAATTTACTCAAAAGAACGTAAATGTTTTAACCAGTCTGCCATCAAAAGAGATCAAGAAGAGGACCAATGGGACCTGGGCTGCAATGTGAGCCGTCTTTAAAATGCAATTGTTCTAATCATTTTCTACAGATGCAGCCTCACAAGGGGCTGCTGTCACAGGGACCATTTACGACTTGTTATGGTGTCTCTATTGTTTACCAGCAACATTCGCTGAAAAAGGCGACAGCTGGGAGAGAAAGCTGCTACTCAACGAACAATATAATCCCGTGAAAGTAATCAACAAATTTAAGGGTGTTAATTAACTTTACACTTTATCATGTTCAATTACTTGTCTTTTCTAGGAAAGATTGCCGTGCACAATCAGTTTAGAGCGTGCCATGTTTGATTTGTAAGTGATCACTGTTTCTGTTTCAGAGTCCATGTCAGATGTTCTCTTGGGTTTTGGTGACACAGATGAATGGCTCTGCACATGTTAAGGGTGATCTGGTTTAACATAAGCCAGCATAACATAACCCCTTGTTAACACTACTTCTGGCATTATCCAAGCTGGAAACAGAAAAGCAAACTCATTCACAACACTATTCTGGAGTCAGATAAACAAAGTTTGGTTAGCTTTTCCTCAAATAAACACAGACACAACTACACAGGGAAATAAACAATTTTCATTATTATTTTTCAAAGTAAGACTTGTCTTTCGGGCGCATGTTCAGGATCATTTCCTCCCTGCAAGAACATGAAGCTCTGCTGCATTATGCACAAAGCATCATTGTATCCTCAGAGTTTACATAATGCAGATAGTCTTTGCTATAGCAGTTGAGTAAGTGCTAGAAGTGTGTGTTAAGTATTGGCTTGTATTAAATTCTAGAATGTGCTTTTAAGTCCAGAAACTGTGTAAGTGTGGAAATCTGCAGGGAGGTATATTAATCTATGAATGCAATGTGCAATCCCATGCACTTGTCCTACGTATTAATAGGACAGGGGAAAGTTCATGATGAAGCGACAATGTATTCAGCATTGCATTTTAATGAAAGCCACTGCAGTTCCTCTGAATTGATAAAGGGAGCTTTGTATCAAAATATTTTATAAAACATTAATGAGATGAACAAAACTCAAAACTGAGGCTTGGCAGAAGGTGTCCATTTTTAAGAAAACAAAAGCAAGGAACATGCATCTATTCTCTTTTTTTAAAAAGCTACCTACATAGAATTTTGAAATCTCTTCATAAACTATAACGTGCTGTTCTAGACTAGTTCCTGCATAATACACAAATTAAATGCATATAAATAATTACAGTGGGTTAGCTGGTTATAGCACACACAAAGACAAAGCTGAACTTCTTCAAAATAGAAAAGTTGTTAACTCTGAAAGCTAATAATGTCCTAAGTTAAATATTAAAGAAGGAAATTATAGGCTATATCTGAAACAGCTGAAACCACAATACACAGCAGCAGAAAACATTTGTTTCCTGCAGAAGATCTGCAGGGAGAAAAGAAGCGGTCGATAGATCCTTAAATTGGAAGCAATAGCTGTTCTTCTATCCCAAGTTGGCAGCTGCTACATTTGCAGACCTGGTTCATTATTTACCCATAATGACCATCAAGCTGCAGTCAAAGTCAGATCACAACAACTGTCAGCAGCTCTTTTAATTAGCCTTGTTTGAATTCAGATAAATATCACAATAGCCCTGCTTATGCTGAAAGAGCACCAGAATGTTCTGCATGGAGTTAGGCGGGCTTGAGAAGGACCAATGCAATACAGAAGCTCAGACAGAGATGCAGAGTGGAATTTAAAGGGTAGTGTAAATCAACAAATTAAATGGTTTGCTTTCATTTTGAAAATCACTTTAAAAAGCAATTCCCTGACACATGCACTCAGAACAAGATGATGCCCAATGTTGGACTACAATGAAACTCTAGACTCCTGAAAGTCAATTACCTAGAGCTCAGTGAGAATTAGCATGATGCCTTTGGAGAATATGATTTTAAAAACTACATCTAGGGGCTGGAGGTATGGCTCAGTGGTACAGTGCTTGTCTAGCTCCACAAAAACAAAATAAAAACTAAATTCTGTCTTGTGACTAATATATCTTTCAGCTTTAAAAATCACTTTTAAAAGACAAATAAGAAATCTTTCATAAAATAACTTGCAACCTTAATGCCCTTCTATTTTACCTTCTTTATTTTTTTTTATTTTAAAAGTAAAAGAACAAAAACAAAAAGTAAAAGAACAAACATACACACAGTAGCACAAGAACAGCACAAAAACTGAACTACAGATAAGGCGGCAGGGGATCAACAATGGTTGTTGTATTACACGTTGGTAGCTTCAAAGTGTATACTCAGGACAATACAAATAGACAAGGTTGATCAAATAACTAATCACTGATTGTTCCCCCATCAATATGACATGAAACAACAGTGCAACCATGTCAGCCATCCTGCACATACATACATACCTACTCAGCTATCCCCCTCTTCCTCCTCTCCTTCCCTTCATCCCGATTGCTCTCTACCCTTGAGCAGTCTCCCTTCATACCTCCCGATCTATATTCTCACCTCCAGGTTCCTACACTAATGATACTCTATGGTGTTTGCACATTCACATCTGGTTTACCTCACTTATGAGTATGGTCTCTAATTGTGACCATTTGCCTATAAAAGCCCCTACATTATCTTTCTTTACAGCTGAGTAATATTCCATTGTGTAAAAATGCCACAGTTTTTTAATCCAGTCCCCTGTGGATGGACATTTGGGTTGTTTCCATGATTTAGCTATCACAAATTGTGCTGCTATAAACATGGGTGCACATATATCACACTGATATGTACCTTCTTTAGTAAGTGCATAATTTGTGAACATTTTCTGTGACAGTAGTTGGATATTTTCCTATAAATTTCATAGATTGCTTTCATTCAGCATTAACAATGACAAAATAAACACAGCCAATAACCAAATTCTAGTAATCCAATTACTGCCATAGTCTATCTATACTTCAGATCACTCTTCCAGTTTGCTTTAGAAAAAAAAAATCATCTGCCCTCAAGTTGATTATTCACGTGCGCTCTATTTTTAACTTTGAGGCTAGGCAGAAAGCAGTAACAGCTGACAGACAAGAAAGGTTAGAGGGGGCTGGGGATATAGCTCAGTGGCATAAGCACCTGCCTGGCAAGCACAATAGTCCTGAGTTCAATCCCCAGTGCCACAAAAAAAAAGAAAGAAAGAAAGATTAGAGAATGAGGAGCAAGAAGCCAAAGAACTACCCAACAGAAATAAACTGAGGGTAGCAAGAAACTAAAGATTAAGAGAACGCTAAACTAATAAAGTAGACTTGACTAACCAGAAACGATCATCTCTGAAACCTACTTGGTAATCCCTTGAGAGCATGAACTCCAAATCTGGGGGTGGAAGCTCTAACCGAAATGTGGTTGTTTTCTACATATGAGGTGGATGTGGTCCACTCTGCCACTACCATTCTCCTCTCCCTCTCCCCTCCTCCTGTGTTTGTGTGTGTGCATGTGTGTGTGTGTGTTTTGAAACAAGAGTCTTGCTCAGGTGGACCTCAGACTTGTATACTCCTGCTTCAGCCTTCTGGGTTTGGAAGTAAAAGTGTACACCACTGTGCTTGCCAATTCTGCCCTTCTTGCTAACTGCTCAGCCTCTGTGTATTTTTTGCAACCATTTCCAATGGCACATGACATAACCTTAAGAAAGTGTAGCTAGCCAGATTTTGCATGAGAAAAAGGAAGCATTAGGATTTACATTCTACTTGGCTGTTTCCTTATGGAGCACAAAAATACTCCTATGGGAAGTAATAAAAAATATTATATTTTTGTCAACTTCAAGTACTAAAACCTTAGAATAAAACTTTTATAGCATGCTGTGAGACCATATATGTGACAAATACAACCATTTATTGAATGTTAACACAAGCGGAACGAACTGGTTTTGTGAGAATTAATCACAGCAGAAAGGAATAAGACACATGCATCAGGGCTGGGGATATAGCTCAGTGGAATAAGCGCTTGCCTAGCAAGCGCAGGGTCCTGAGTTTGATCCCCAGTACCGCAAAAAAAAAAAGACACATGCATCAAACCATCACTGATGATGGCTTTCTTCTTCCTCCTCACATCTTAATCCAACCTACCTTCTAATTACGTGCACAGCCAATAGGTACAACTTGTTCAGCACTCTCAGTACAAAAACAATTGTTAATCTGTTCGAAGTCTAGAGCCAAATTTCAGCTACCTACTGGTTGTTTCTTACTGCTAGTTGTCAGAAGCACAATGAATTCAACATGTTCTAACAACTTCTGTCTTCCCCACCCCTCCCTCAAACATACCCCAAACTGGTTCTTCCTGTATGACCGTTTTCAGTTTAGACATTATCACTATCCACGTACACTACAAACTCTATGGCAGCATTTCCCAAGGTTGAGTCCTCAGATTGCTAGTTCTACAGCGTTATGGCTTGTTTTAGATGTTCTCCCAAAGCCTCATGCAGTCATAGATAAGTTTTTTCAGAGGTGGCTGGATATAGAGTGTGTGATGCTGGCACTGATTCACGTTGCAATGCTAGGATCAAGGGCACTAGGATTTAGGGTGTGAGTGCAGCCCACCCTAAGTAGGCTGAGTAACATATGAGGGATAGAAAGAGCTGTGGTTGTCCCTTGTTTTGCTACCTTCTGTCCGCCATGAACTATTTCTCCTCTGTAATGATTATTTGCCATGCAACCCAGCCTTGGATCCAGCCGACTATGGACTGAAACTTCTACAAAATGTGAGCAAAATAAATCTTTCTCTCTTTAACTTTGGGTGTCAGGTACTTTGTCTCATCAGTGAGAAAAGCAACTAAGACATACAGCATTTTAACAGGCATCTTCAATGATGTAAATCTATAGCTGTGTTTTGTTTGTTTCTGATCAGTGAGGTTTACCATGCTAACAAATCTTGCCCCTATGGCCAAAAAGCCTCACTCATGGACACTAAGGGTACAGTGTCTTCACGGCAATAGTGAGTAGTGTACCGAGGGCCAAGACAATCCAACAGTACCAATAGAATCCTGCACTGGATTGCTTTAGTAAGGTTAATGCAGGTTCACATGAAATGCCTGCATAGTTAAACATAATAAGGATGAAATGCAAAACAGCAAAAAAAGACAGTACTACAATCTCAGCTCTAGTCACCCAAACCCTGGTTCCTTTCAGGTTGTGAGCTACCCTAGAAATTTCTTTACATGAGCCACCCCCCAACAATAAAAGTCCCTCAAATTGATTAGAAGTTTTGTGGTGAAATACATACTGAGGTAAATAAACTGGTGCCTAAATACTTACGGATTTATAGTATTATAATATGCAGATATACACCTGGAATATTTCCAAGGGGTGGGGATTAAAGAGTGCACATTTTTCTGACTTATGCTTTCATTGTATTTCTTTTGCAAGGGACTGCCTTAGAATTAATTTTCTCTGAAACAATGCTTTGGGAATTGCTGGAGTCATTTGACTGTTGGATCTTTCCACGTCTAGCTATTAATTTCTGTTGATTCTGATGGAAGCTTCACTTCTGGTTAATATTTCTTTAATTGATCATTTTTCTCCCTTTTTATGTTTAATCTTTTAATACAGCATTGCTTTTTTTCTTTTTAAAAGATCCTTGTCTCGGACTTGTGGGAAGATGGCAACCAGGTGAGCAGCAAAGGAGGGATCCTCCCTGATAGAGACCCCCAGCTCGAGACAGGCTTGGCAAGCGCAAATGCCAGGACCTCAGCTGGGAAGTTCAAACTGAACGTGTTTCTCTGCGATGCCGGGGGAGAAGCGGCAGGGCGGCCCAAATTGCCGTGGCGAGACGCGGGAAAGCCCAGAGCGCTGGGCACCAGAGACACTCGGCGCAGCGGACGGGTGGTGGCTCGGCTGGGTCCGAGCGCCCTGGGGGCACAGGCAGCTCGGTCCCTCCCGCCTCCCGCCCCTGCGCAGTTTGCCAGCGACTGCGGCCAGAAATCGGCTTTTTAGTGGCTGCAGCGCGGGGTGGTCTTGGAGCTCGCGCTCCTTGGGCAGGCTGTGCAAATCTGAGTGCCAAACTGGGATCCTGCTCCAGTCCCGGTCCCCGCAGCCAAGGCCCTCAGCGGCCTGCAGTCCACAGTTGAGGCGGCATGAGGAGCACAGAGGAGCAGAGCATCCCGCTCCCTCCCCCAGACCCCGAGAGTGCAAGGAAACAGAAGCGTCGGGGAGCGGCAGATCACGGGCGTAGCACAAAAAATTGGCACTTTGGAACCTTCCTGCCTGCACGGATTCCGAAACTGGTGAGCTATCTGCGTGCCGCAACCGGATCACCGAGTGGGTGAGGAGATCCATCCCAATACCTGCAGGGAACCCTGGGAGGGCGGGGGAGCGGTTTTACATGCCCCACCCAGGTCTCTCGGTAGGGAGTAGCTCACCCCACAAACCAGCATCTGAACAGCCTTTTAAGTGGAACTCTCAGCAGAAAGCTTAAGGAACATTCTCCTGAAGAGGAGTCATGGGAGCAGCCTTTGCAACAGACCTTTGCCTGGTGAACTGCCTGGGTAATTTATTGCTCAATATTTTGAATCTGATACCCAAAACTGGGAAGACAGAAGAACAAAATGCAGTCTCAGAACTCAACCCCACCCAGAACAAGTCCTGGATGCGAGGATACAGGGGAACTAGGAAGCCACATACCTGCAAGTTCTGAAACGATTGCATCCGAAATAAAGAAACAACTCCATCAGGCCATAGAAGAGCTTAAAGCAGAAATAAACCACATACCTGCAATGATCTCTCAGACAAAAAATGAACTGAAAACTATAATGGAAGAAATGTTCTATACACATAGAGAAGAAATAGATAAAAGATTGGAAGAAAATAGGAAACAAATGGAAACATTACAAGAGCAATTTAGGAATGAATTACCAAGAATGAAACAGGTCCAAAGAGATTGCCAGGAATTGAAAACTTCCATTGAAAGCTTGCAAAACCGCTTAAATGAAACCGAAGATAGAATTTCAGACCTTGAAGACAGCATGGCAACTTATGAGTGTGAAAGGAAGGATCTCATAAAATCATCAAAGACCCAGGAAAAATCAATCCAACAGCTGCAAGATGAGGCAAAACAAAATAATATTCGAGTAATAGGAGTCAGTGAGACAGCAGGAGACAACACAAATGATATAAAAAGAATATTTGCTGAAATAATAGCAGAAAATTTCCCAAACAAGGTAAAAGATACTGAAGTACAGTTAATTGAGGCATATAGAACCCCAACGAGCCATAACCCAAACAAAAGCACACACAGACATATAATAGTCAAGATCCCAGACATTCAGCAAAACAACACAATATTAAAAGCTGCTAGAGAAAAGAAACAGATCACCTATAAAGGAAAGCCCATCAGAATCACAGCAGACTTCTCAATGGAAACCATAAAATCAAGAGCTTGGAGCGAGATATTACAGATTCTGAGACAAAACAACTTCCAACCGAGACTGATGTATCCTGCAAAGCTATCCTTCAAATTCAATGGAGAAATAAAATATTTCCACGACAAAGAACAACTGAAGAACTTCATGAGTACCAAATCAGCATTGCAAAAAGCACTAAAAGATAATATAGACAGAGAAAAAAGAGACCACAATTCCAAAAACAATGATAGAAATAACCCCATAAACAGAACAAGTAAGTAAACAGACAGCAAAAGAAGGAAAACAACAACAAGTAAATAACATGACTAGAATAAGCCAACATATAACCATGATAACCATTAATGTAAATGGCCTCAATTCACAAATCAAAAGGAAAAGATTGGAAGAGTGGATTAAGGAACACAATCCAAAGATATGCTGTATACAGGAAACACATTTTACTCAAAAGGAAATCCACAGGTTGAAAGTTAAAGGTTGGAAAACAATTCTCCCGGCAACAGGTCCCCAGAAAAAAGCAGGGGTAGCTATTATGTTTGCAGACAATGTAAACTTCAAACCAAAAACAATCAAAAGAGATAAAGAAGGCCATTACATACTAGTTAGGGGAAAGCGGCAAGAGGAAGAGGTAACAATCCTAAACATTTATGCACCAAACAATGGAGCACCTAACTTTACAAGTCAAATCTTAACAGACGTGAAAAATCAAATAACTAATAACACTAGTGTAATAGGGGACCTAAACACCCCTCTGACGCAAAGACACAGGTCAACCGGACAGAAACTCAGCAAAGAAATAACAGACCTGAACCAAAAGTGTGAACAAATGGACTTAGTAGATGTATACAGAGTGTTCCACCCCACAACATCAGAATACACGTTTTTCTTAGCGGCACATGGGTCTTTCTCTAAAATAGACCACATTCTAGCCCATAGAGCATATCTACCTAAATGCAAAAGAACTGAAATTATCCCATGCATTTATCGGACCACAGTGCAATGAAATTGGAAATTAATGACAAAGAGAACTCCAAAAACCGCATAAACACTTGGAAATTAGACACAACCTCCTGAATAACCAATGGGTCACACAAGAAGTTAAAGAATAAATTAAAAAATACCTACAAATAAATGAAAATGCAAGTACAACCTACCGGAATCTGTGGGATGCAATAAAGGCAGTCCTCAGAGGGAAATTTATAGCAATGAACTCATATACAAAGAAAACAGAAAGAGAGCAAATAAATAACCTAATGATACACCTCAAACTCTTAGAAAAACAGCAACAAGCCAAACCAAGAGCCCAAAGAAGGGAGGAGATTATAAAACTCAGGGCAGAAATTAATGCAATTGAGATGAAGAAAACTCTACAAAAAATTAGTGAATCAAAGAG
>PVLD010032125.1:0-14998 GCA_004027595.1 Dinomys branickii
AAGAACAGATGGGATGAGGGAAAGGAGAAAAGAAAGAGGCAAAAATGTATGTATGTATGTATGTAAGTATATACATATGTGCAGGATGGCCAACATGATTCTACTATTGTATTATGTCACTTAATGGTAAGGAATAGCTGATGACTGGTTGTTTGATCAATCTTGTATGTCTGTATGTGTTATCCTGAGCATACACTTTGAAGATATCAATATGCAATGCAACGACTATTGTTGGTTTTCTGTTGCTTTGTCTATAATTCAATTCTGATTATACTGTTATTGTGCTACTTTGTGTCTCTTTGTTAATGCTTGCCGTGTTTTTTTTTCTTTTTTCTGTTGTTGATGTAGTTCTTTTTCTTTCACACTTTAAAAAAGAAAAAAAAGAAAAGAAAAATTATATTAAAAAAATGTAAGTAAGTATGTATGTATATGCAGCATATCTAACATAGTTGTACTACTGACTTAGGTCACTTTATTGTAAGGAATAGTTGATGATTAATTGTTTGATCAATTTTGCATGTCTATATCTATGTTCCTGAATATACACTTCAAAGTTATCAATATGTAATGCAGCAACCATTGTTGATTCCCTGTCACCTTGTCTGTAACTCAGTTTTGATTGTACTATTCTTATGCTACTTTGTGTCTGTTTGTTAGTATGTTTTTGTTCTTTTACTTTTAAAATAAAAAAAAAAGAGCAGGAACAAAACCCCACTATCATTTCTGTTCTACTTTTTTCATGTAACCTTCAAGAAAGCTGCATGACACACTTCACATTTTCTCTGGCGTGTATATTCTAAGGGGGAGAAGAAAGGAAAAACACCACACAGGGATGGCCCTGGAGCTGGGACTCCAGCATCCCTGGGCCTGCTCCCTGCCAGGCACAGGTCACTGGTCACCTTCACTCTTACACTCAGCTCTTCAGCAGTGACTACCAATCATGCAAAATCTGCACAAGTGATGAAGCCCGGACCAACACCCTCACTCTACATAACAAAGGAGTGAGCCAGTCCCGGGGCCAGGGCACAAAAGACAGGAAGGCGGGCGCGGGCCAGCAATGGGCTCTGCTGCTGCTGTACCAGCTGCACACCCAGGGGAGCTCCAGAGACCTTCTCTGGGCCTCATGTGCTCTAAAATACAGACTATGGCATCTGCCTACCTGGGTGGTAAAGGATGAAGCCATTCATGCAAGCATCAGAAAACAGTTAAATGTGTCTACATTTTAGCAATAGATTCAGCCTCTGTTATGTCTCCAACTACTTGAAAGTACCTTAAAGGCCTTCCCGGTATTCCCATAACACAGATGCCAGCAGGAAAGGGAAAATGACATGCAAGGGTTAATCAATTAGTTTTAAATTGACTGCTATCATAATAGGCAGAATATTGAAGATTTAAATACGTTGACCAGAGTTGAGGTTACAGCTCTTACTGAACATCCACAGGCCCTCGTTCTACCCCTAGCAACACAATCAATCCATTGACTGATACATCATCTAAGCTGCCTGAACTACTTCACTGAGTATGGCATTTTAGAAAAATAAATTAGAAAAGTTTAGTGGGTATTAATCATTCTCTTTTTAGATTTTCTTTTCAGGAAAACATGTTACTTTTGTTACCATACTTAAATTTAAAGAGCTTCATTCCCTTCTACCTTCCTTATTTTAATCTTTTACTTACTTCCCCCATGTCTTATATATATATCTCCATATACATGCCTCTACATACACCCTTACGTGCACACACACGTACACAGGCAGAGTAGGAAAACAAGAAAAATCCTCAGCCCCGAATAACCAAAAACGTGGCCAGAAAAAGGATATAACAAAAGATATGGCTGGGGATATAGCTCAGTGGTATAAGTGCCTGCCTGGCAAGTGCAAGGTCCTGAGTTCGATTCCCAGTAACACACACACACACACACAAAATTTACTGAACAAAAGATATGAAATCTACCGTCTTCATTTATGATTATTTTTCAGACTAAGAAAAAGGCTGTTTTCCTACAATCTGTCCTCCCCGGCAGTCAAGGAGACAGCTTTCTGAACGTGTCCCTGTCAGCAGTTCAGCGCCTATAATTTTAACCTTCAGTAAATGCAAGAGTGATGTGTCAGCGCATATTGGTTAAGTCTACATGTAAGGGAGATGGAGTTCTGTGTGAGGAAAATGGGACTAATCATTTCTTGCCTTCCAATCTTGGTTCTTTTATTAGAAGGGAACCCTCAGACTGAAAGCAAACAGAGGACCCTTTCAGATAAACGTGAATGAATACACCAGGCACATCATTTTCAGCGCAAAAGTCTTAGCAACAACTGGCTTTAAAAAAGGAAGGAAAAAGAAGACCGACAAAGAATTAGGGTAAGGGAACAGTTTTAGACAAAATGTGCTTTTCCTCTTACTGCGCATTTCCACAACTAATACCTGGATCAGCACGTTTACGGACAGGCATGCCTCATCCCAAGCCGGAGCCTACCCATGGCTGCTGCACATCTGTGTTTTTGAAAAGAACAGCATGCTTACCTTACTGCAACAAGAAAGTGACTTCAGAATAAGACTGAAGCTGTAGGTCAGCCCCTAAGCACAAGGAGACATTGCTTATCTATTATTTTCCAATAGATATAATTTATGACTTGACAATTTATCATCTAACTTCATAGCTTTGCTTGAAGCGAAAAATATTAGCCAGGCATGGTGGCCATGCCTGTAATCCCAGCACTAGGAAGGCTGAGGCAGGAAGACCGTTACAAATTCAAGATACAAGATTGGCTACAAAGCTTAAGGCCATCTTGAACTACATAAAGTGAAAAATATTAACATTTAAACTGCTTATTATTTGAAACACTCCAACAGGTATCCCTGTACATAGCTATACAGGTCTCTGATGATTTCATGAGCATGAAATGCTGGAATTAGACAGATCTTGTCCAAATGTTCCTCACACTGGCTAACAGCAATGTCCATTTTCCCCAGCAATATTCCTGACTCCCCATTGTGTACTACAGTTGTTTTAACTGGAAGTAAACTGAACATTTTTGAGTTTATTCTTTGTACTTCTTATTTCTTCTATAAACTGTTGGATAATACATTTGCTTGTATTTTAGGGCCTTTATAAATACATACACATGTATATATATTTTTAATAAGGTCATAAGTTCTTTTTCCTAAGATTTTCTATATTCTTCTTAACTAATCATAAAGAAATTTAACATGGTTGCCTGAATCTGCACATTTCTTGCCTTTTGGTTGTTTCCACTGTTTTAATGACTTTCCTATTCTTAGGACTGATAAATATTCAGCTGTATTTTTTTAAGCTTTAAAAAATGGGTCGCATGGCTTTACACTTACGTTTTTTATCCCATCTGGTATTACTCAAATATAATCATGAGATCAAGCCTGTGAAGTGTGGCTGAAACTTTATATTTTTCTAAATAATTAACCGGGATCCCAAAAATACGCACAATCCTTTTACTGCTTTACATTGATACTTACACTGTATTGAGGTATCAGACTGTTATGTGATAGGAAAAGGTGACTGTTGGCTAGAGTTTATTTTGCTTATTCTCTTACTAATAATGTCAGTACCAAACAGCGGTAGAAGTGGTGGTAGTAGTTGGTATTTATTGAGAACTAACCAGAGGACAAGCACTCTCAAAGCACTTAATCCGTGTTAATTTACTTAGTTCTCACAGCAACCCTACGAGGTGGGTAAACACAATACATGGGTGGAAGTGAACCATTTGGTATAACTGAAGTAAGTGATAGTCAAGGATTTGGTTTAGGCATTAAATGATGAAACAAAGTCTGAAATGTTACTTTGCATACATAGATAAATAATAGAAAAAATGCTGAGTGCTCTTTTTATAATTTCCTGGGAAAAATGAACAAATAGCAGAATTTTATTTTAGGGATTAAAACATAAGCTGTTCTTCTAGCAGATGACTTTT
Organism: Dinomys branickii; assembly: GCA_004027595.1. NCBI lineage: Eukaryota > Metazoa > Chordata > Mammalia > Rodentia > Dinomyidae > Dinomys > Dinomys branickii. Next base: position 3,942 of record PVLD010032125.1, read on the forward strand.
AAATGTAATTAAGTACATGTTCATATCCCTCTGTATACAGATGATATATAAAATGGAAAAATATACAAGATGGTATCGCTAGCTTAAGAAACTCTCAATCTATGACGAAACAAAAATTAGTCTCCAATACTTGCAATTTAAGGTATTTTCCATAATGGTCCCCTTAACACTGTGATGGTCAGAGTTTTTACAAGTATCATCATATCTGACTCGCTGTGACATTTTTCTCAAATAAAAAAATGGATTAAGCTGTTATCATTTGGCCCTTTTCAAAATTAACCTGTCATTCACGCCTCTATCTTGTATTATGAGCAACTGTTTTGAAGGTAACAAGGCGCAGTGTACTGAACATTGTTGCTCACCTACAATCTTGTTTTGAAATTTTATACCACTGTTTTTATTTTTCTTTGCTTTAAAATAAAAAAATGAATCCCCCACATTGCACTTGTGTAACACATTTGTAAAGAAAACATTATTTTTCTGCTTATATATTGAAAAACAGACTGTTACTAAAGTAAGTCCTGATGTTGTACAGAAATGCATATCCTAATGTTTTAATGTAAGCAATATTTAAACAGCAAAAACAAATAACTTGGTAGAAACAAAAACATGAAGAAATATGGAAATGCTCAATGAAATCATGAAACACCTCCAAAGGAATGGGTTTGAAACCATTAAAATTATAAAGATAAACTGTAGAGCACCACAGAAATACACTTGGTATAATAAAAACAGTAAAAACTGGCTAGGATAAAATAATCATACACTGTAAATTTTACTTGTTTTACTAATATGAAAATGTATGATACAGAAATACAGAAGGAAATGCATTTTAAAAGACAATGGTTGTTTTAGGTAGAGAAGGCTATGGAAAATTATTCTATTTTTTCAAAATTTCTATGATGTTATATAATTTTATAATTTGAAAAGGCAAAGACAAAATGAAGAGTTTATAATGTATGGAAACCCAAATGAATGAAATACAAAATTGTTAGATGTGTTTGTGTAATCCTGTCAATGGTCATCTGTGTTTTGAAGTGAATATGGTAACAGACCAAAATTTGATGCTCATAATAGTTAGGAATAATCAATAAATTCATATATTAAAAAAGAAATAAAAGTTAAAACAATAGAAAACTATAGTCAAATGAAAATGTAGTAAAAGGACTAATCATCAGGGAAGACAGACATGCTCACAAGTAATACTTAGTTTTTAAAACAAAACCAAATGCATATAACTCATGGGAAATGACTTTTGAAATTGCCAACTATCATCTTCTTTGGCTCCCATGAATAAGTAACTTCAATGTAAATTTGTAAATGTTTATAACTTTAGTGATTCAAATTTTCACAGAATTGCGCCCGTTAAGATGGCATTTTATTAAAAATACATAATCATTTTATGAATAAACATGCCCATTCGCTCAAACAGAGCCAATGTAACTTACAACCTACACTGTCAGAAATCACACAAGTGAACAGGGAAGGCAGGGCTTTGGCTTTTCACTAACTCAAAGAAAATAAATACTGAAAGATTATGTTAACACCTTCAGTTTTTCAAATGGGACAGTTCTGATCTTTGATTACATTCTTTTGACATACCAATGTGGTCTAACATCATCACAGATTATGAATTTCCAATGTTTACATAAGCTTTTAATATGCTGAGGTTTTATAGGCATTTATAGACTAAGAAAAGATCTTAGTAAAATATTTTGAATCATAAAAGGACAAAGGATATCAGCCCTTCAAAAATCAAGAGATTTATTCAGACCTCTAAATTTCAAAATTTTAAAGAAATGTTTTCATTTGACTCAAACAGCCAAGAACACTGCTTAATTTCTTAAAGGGAGATAAAAAATAAACATTTAAATTGATTTTTCTTTTTTAAAGTATACTATACTATAGTACATCCACTATACTAAAATGTGGATGTCATTTTTGTTTTTTAAATTGGGAGTATTGCCAAAGATACTGAATGAAAATTATTGTTTGCATCACAAGTATCAGAACAATTTGACCAAGGAAATAGTTAACTGGTTCAAGTGGTTAACTTAATTACAACTGAAAAAGTTTTACTGTAAAGGAACTTCTTAGGAAACAATAAAAAAGGAAACCCGTGTAAGACATTAATAAAATCTAAGGATGGAAATTATTATACAATGTCAGGTTCTAGAAAACAAGAAACAGCAAACATATCCATTAAAATAAATTTTAGTATAATGACTGCTCCGTAATGGTGCAAATCATCTAAAGCACACATAAAAGCTTTTAATATGAAGTTATTATTGAAATGGTGCCCCATTAGGTGCCCAGTCATAAAAGTGTCCCCCAACAAACAAGGATAATTAAGAACATTCTCAAGTGACAAGTAAAAAATCCTGGAAGTAGGTTTAAAATGAGAATAGGAAACTACAAAAATTAATGGGATCCCTAGGCTTACATCGGTCAACTTTCATATTCATCTTATTAGTTGTACTACTGATTTCTATTGCTTTACTGAAAGGGACAGTTAATGTTTAATTGTTCAATCAATCTTACATGTCTATATTTATTTATCTAAGTAAATAATTTGAAGATATCAATATATAATACAACAGCTATTGTTAATTTTCTATAACCATCTGAAATTCTGTAATGCTTATATTGTTTTCATGTTATTTTGTAAATGTCTTGTGTTTGTTAATGTTTTCATTCTTTTATCTTTAAAATAAATAAATAAATAGATATACCTTAAAAAATAATGTTAGGAAAAATCACTAAAAGTGAACATTATCATGATTATACTAATAAGCCATACCATGCTAATTTGCATAGAAAGAGGGAAAAGTTTTTTGAACAAATTAACAGAAAATTCATCTCTGGAATGTTATAGGTTCAAAGCTGCTCTCAGTAAAATGTAAAGCAATGTTCAAATGCCATAAATAGTTTCAGCTCATTTCATGCCAAAAATACAAACAGAAACTCGAAGTTTCCATAATGAAAACATGAAAGCTAATATATCAATCTGCAATTTCTGAGGGAAAAAATTACTCATATCTTGAAAGGTTTTCTTAATACTAATGATATTTCATTGGTTTTATAATTTATTTTTAAAGAACAGCAACACGTTACTGTAATAGACAGAAAACTGTACGAGATTTTAATTTTCTGTGAGCCAGTTAAGAAATGAGTTCTTATGTACACTTTCAAAATTATAAGAAAATACAGGATGCACACACAAAATTTTATGTAAAAATGTAGTTCTGAACAGAGAAGAAAACTGTACTTAAAAGTTTAATATTTTGTAAACTGAGCCCATCCATGCAACCTCTAAGCAGAAACAGTTTGTTCGAAAAATTAAAATAAAATTTCCAAGTAGTACTGCAGACATGTCGAGAATATGCAGTGTTCTTTCTGTTCAAGAAAGAGCCTGTACCATTCCTGAAAGAATGCCTCTAATGTTCTCTCCTTAAACATTTTCTTGATTGAAATAACATTAAGGTAGGATATTTAGACAGTGGTGTTTACTTGTTTAACTTTCTTTAATAAAATATATATTGGGGCAAGAGAGAAAAAACTTTCTAAATTTATATAATGAGCAGTGTAACTTGTTGAGGATCAAGGTTGCTTCCACGTAGGAAAATGGGAGGGAGTAAGAAGAACAAGGAAGAATGCAGAAGTAGAGCTGGGTAAATAATACTATTTAAAAGACATAACAGCAAAGAGGCAAGTTTTCTTAACTTTATGGTAAACGCTAGTTGAATAGAAAGAAATGTCTCAGCATCCATAATTCCTCAAACTAATCTTGTTGTCATCGCATGAAATACTCCAGCAAGGATAAAAGTGGAGAAAAAATTTTTTCCAGGAAATCCATCTGCAAGCGAGTATATGCTAGAAAAGATGCTTGATAAGACTTTTAAATTAAGCAGCTTTTGTCTACAGCCATACCACCCCAAACGTGCCTCATCATATCTAAATTAAGCAACTTTTCTATAAAGAATGAACAAATGAAAACCATTGGTAATTTTTATCAATGTTTTAAAAAATAGCTACATGGATTATTTTGTACTGCAGTGAGAAGAAGAGAATCATTAAAGCTTACTATTCCAATACGGTGAGGCAATTATACTTCAGAAACTAAACGCACACAGAGACAAAAAATACACTAAAGCCTACCGCATTCACCAAAGCTGAATAAAAAAGCTTATAGAAGGACATGAATTAATCATAGAAATACATATGTATATGTACAGTAAAGAATATATAAACTATAAAGATTGTCATTCAAAAACACTTTAAATATATAGTGATGTAACAAGGACTTCACTTTAAAAAGTGTAATTTCCTATAATTCACATTCATACAATTTTATTCAATCTACACACAATTTCTATTGCCCCTCCACTGAAGTTTTTCATTCTTTCCAATAACACAAATCTTTCCTTATTAATAAATATGCTGACTTCTAAGGACTAAGCTACATAAGCAAGGTATGACAGTCCATGCCTGCAATCCTAGCTACTGCGGAGACTGCGACAAGAGGATTTCAAGTTTGAACCCATCCTGAGAACCTCAGCAAGACCTTGTTTAAAAATAAAAATGAAAATGAAGATGGGCCTTACTAGTCCGCTATAAAGATAGATAAATTTGAGTCATTCATAGTAAAATGGATACACCTAAAACCCATAATCTTGGGTGAAAAAAATCAGACAAACTAGGTTAAATATCATGTTTCTCTTATATAAGAAACCCAAACTGTAAATACATAGCAAAGTAAAAAATAGATAAAAGGAAACGGAGATAGATCTCCTGGAAATGGGAAGGTGACCAAGTGATTGCAGGTGGAGGAGGAAGAAGGTAATGTAAAAAGAATCAAAATGTCATGTACATGTACCAACCACCCACAAGGAATGTAATCATTTTATATTGCAAATATGTGCTAAATTTAAAAACTGGACTAGGGATGTAGCACAGTAATAAACTGCCCCATAAATTTAATTCTTAGGTGGGGGGCACCATGTTATACAGTAACAAGAAGCAGTGTACTTCTGCATCAGTGAAACCTTATGAAATATGGTTTTAAAGTTTAATTTTACTAAAAACTGATAATCAAATCTTGGAGATTCATAATGTTACTTCTTCCAAAGTGTCAAATTAAATCATTTTGTCATGAAATTTATTTTTCAAAAATATAAGCTCATCAGATTAAGGGCTTCTTACAGATGCTGCTTTGTGCTTGATTTTATGTACTTCGAAGTAAGTGAAAATAACCAAATCTCTTCACTGAGCTGTTGACTTGATTAGATCCATCGTGGTCATGGCTCTACAGATAGATCTTGGCAGCTGCACTTTTGATCTGAGGAAATTTGCCTGTAAAGTAGATCACTTCTATTTTTCTTTGTCCAGTGAAGTCAGAAGATATAGAGATGGAAGAGGGTAACAAGCAAGAGAAAAAAAATCTTAAAGTAAGCCACAGCTTTAGAAATGCTTGTAAATCATCTTTGCAAAAGGCCTCACAATCATGCCTAATTTCTAGGAGCTTCTTGGCTATTTTCTAGAGACATCCTAGGACCAGATAAACCTGTCAGGAGCTAAGGATGGACAGAGACCCTTCCTGTGTACAGGGATGTTCTTTAAAATAATGGTACTACAATGTACCTGGGAGGTGACAGTATCTACTGGCGCTTGATGGATCCTGGAACACTATGATCCTTTATAAAATATGTGGTGACTAAAATGTTACTAAGCCATTCTATCTTGTTGATTTATATCACTTAAATTACCTCTTTTAGTGGAATGTTTGATGTGAAAAATATTAAGTCATCAGAGGGATATTTTTTCTTCTATGAAATAATTGCCACAGGCATATTTAAAGTATTTTAAGAGAAAAGTGATGGTTACTTTTATGTGTCAAGCTGATTGACTCATGGTACCCAGACACTTGGTCAGTATTATTCTGGATGTTTCCATTACCTCATTGAAAATAACACCTAAGTAGGTGGACTGTAAGGAAAGCAGATAACCATCCACAATGGACTTCATCCCATCAGTTGAAGGCCTTCATGGAACAAAAACTGACCTCCTCTGTGATCAAAAGGAGTTTTACCAAAGGACTGCATTTAGATACACTCTATCAGTTTGGGGAAGTGCCCTTCTATTCTTTGTTAACTTTTATCATAGAATGGTACTGGATTTTGGCCAGTGTTTATCAACCCAGCCAAGCAACAAAATTGTTCACCAGGGTCATCGACAACTTCCATATTGCTAAATTCACAGTAAGTTATTATTCCTCATCTTATTCTCAGAAACATCAGTCATTCCTCCTTGAAACATTACCTTAACTTGGCCCCATAAAATATTCCTGGTCTCCCTCCTACCTGACTAGGGGCTCTTTTCTGCTCTGTATCTACACGCACTCTCCTGGTGATCTCATCCGGCTGCACGGCTTAAAAAAAAACCAATGTACTGGTGAATATCACTTTTTAAAAATACTGGGTTTCAATGTGCTCTTTTCATACATGCACATAACATATTTGGATCATATCCATTCTTCACTGCCCTCTCTTACGCCCACCCCTTCACTCCCCTTCTCGTATCTAATCTCTCTCTCTCTCTCTCTCTTTTTAAGGTTCCACATAGTAGGGAAAACATGTGATACTTGCTTTCTCGAGTCTGGCTCATTTCTTTTAACCTGATGACCTCAAGGTCCATGGATTTAAATACGCTTTGGTATTCAGAATCCTCAAATAAACCGGTGCCTATCAAAGTGCCTGTCCAACTGCCTACAAGACAATTCTACTTGGGCATCTTCAACTCGTTGTTTCCCAAACAGAACGCCTAAACTGTCCTCGCCTTGCCCCACTGCACCACAGTCTATCCCATCTCAGAAGATTGCAACACCATTCTTAAAATTACTAAGTCTCCCAAACATATTTTTTCTTGATTCTCCAGTGTGTGTAGAAATCCTGACTGTTCTATCTCGGAACTATGCTACAAATCAGACATCCTATCACTGCCTCTACGCATGTCCCAGTTCAAACCACAATCACTTCTTGTCCAGTCTCCTACACCGTTCCTGGCTTGTTCCATCCATTCTCAACAGACTGGCGAGCACAACCTCCAGTCACAGAACTCAGTCATGTTACTACCTGGCTCAGAGGTCTGTAATGATTGCCTGTCTCGCGCTAAGTAAAAGCAGAAGTAACTGGCCGTCCTCACCATAACCAATCTGTGACCTCTACAACCTGGGTTCCCATCACATTCCCTTTTCTTTACTCTGCTCTGGACTCACGGTCTTGCTGATCCTCAGGCACAACAAGCATCCCGTCAGGGGGTCTGAACATGCCCGTCCCACTATATGGGGTGCTTATTCCCTACAAAGCTCCCTTCTCGTTTTACCCAAACATGACCCTCTCAGGAAAGATTTCCTGAACCACCCTGTTTAAATATGAGAGTTCTCTCACCACTCCATCTCTGCCTTACTTTTCTTCTTAGCACTCACTACCATCTAACAGATTATGTCACTTACTTAGTCATTAATTTCTACTCCCAGTTAATGGATTATACAACTCATAACCTAGCAGACTATATAACTAATTTAGTGACCCAGCCCTATTGCCAATGGATTAAATAACTTACTCATTTATCCACCTCTATGTATTTCATATCTACCACAACTGCCAAGATACTTTGCTCTATTGAAACTCCAATATCCAGTATCTAAAATATAATAGGCACGGACTTCCGGGAAGATAGCGACCAGGTGAGCAGCAAAACAAAGATCTTCCCTGATAGAGAGCTCCAGCTCAAGGCAGGCTCGGCGCGCGCGAGTGCTGGGACGGCAGCCATGAAATTCAAACTGAACGTGTTCCTCCGCGCTGCACGGGCCGCAGCAGCGAGGCGTGGGTGGCAGCTCAACTGGGTCCGTGCGCCCCGAGGGCACCCGCGGCGGGCCAGACCCTCCTGCCTCCCGACCCTGCACGGCTTGCCAGCCGTTGCGGCCAGAAATTGGTTTTTTGGCGGGTGCAGCATGGGGCAGACTCGGAGCCTGCACTCCTCGGGCAGGCTGCACTAATCCGGGCTGCGAACCGGGGTCCTGCTCCGGTCCCCATCCCCGCTGCCGGCGCCCTCCTTGGCCTGAAGTCCACGGGCACTGCGGCAGCTGCGATCAGCGACCCCTGTGAGAGTGCCGAGGAGACAGAGAAGCGCCAGGGAGTGGTGGATCCCAGGAAAAGTATGAAATATCAGCACTTTGGGACCTTCCTGCCTGCACAGATTCCGAGACAGGTGAGCTGATTGCGCGCTGAGACCGACCAGATCACTGAGTTGGGGAGGAGCTCGGCCCCCATGCCTGCAGGGACCCGTGGGCGGGCAGGGGAGCTGTTTACATGCCCCGGCCAGGTCTCTGGGTAGGGAGTAGCTCAGCCCACAAACCAGCATCTCAGCAGCCTTTTGAGCAGAACTCTTAGCAGAAAGATTCAGAGACATTCCCCCAAAGAGAAGGAGACATTGGAGCAGCCTTCGCAACGGACCTTTGCCTGGTGAACAGCCTGGGTAATTTATAGCTCAACAGTTTGAATCTGATATCCAAAAATGGGAAGACAGAAGAACAAAACGTAGTCTGAGAACTCAACCCCACCCAGAACAAGTCCTGGACGCGAGGATATAGGGGAACCAGGAAGCCACATACCTGAAAGTTCTGACACGATTGCATTCGAAATAAAGAAACGTCTCCAACAGGCCACAGAAAAGATTAAAGTAGAAATAAGCCACATACCTGCAATTTATGAAACAATTACGTCCGAAGTAATGAAACAACTCCATCAGGCCAAAGAAGAAACTAAAGCACAAATTAGTCACATACCTGCAATCTTAGAAACGATCATATCTGAAATAAAGAAACAAATCCATCAGGCCACAAAAGAGATTAAAGCAGAAATATTCTCTCAGACAAAAAATGAACTGAAAACCATAATGGAAGAAATGTTCCGCACACACAGAAAAGAAATTGGTAAAAGATTAGAAGAAAATAAGAAACAAATGGAAATGTTACAAGAGCAATTTAGGAATGAATTACCACGAATGAAACAGATCCAAAGAAATTGCCAGGAATAGAAAACTTCCATTGAAAGCTGGCAAAACTGCTTAAATGAAGCCAAAGATAGAATTTCAGATCTTGAAGACAGCATGGCAGCTAATGAGAGTGAAAGGAAGGATCTCATCAAGTCATCAAGGATCCAAGAAAAATCAATCCAAAAGCTGCAAAATGAGGCAAAAAGAAATAATATTTGAGTTACAGGAGTTAGTGAAACAGCAGGAAACAACACAAATGATATAAAAAGAATATTTGCTGAAATAATAGCAGAAAATTTCCAAAAAAATGGCAAAAGATACTGAAGTACAGTTAATCGAGGTATATAGAACCCCAACGAGTGATAATCCAAACAAAACCACACACAGACATATAATAGTCAAGATCCTACACATCCAGCAAAAGAACACAATATTAAAATCTGCTAGAGAAAAGAAACAGATCACCTATAAAGGAAAGCCCATCAGAATCACAGCAGACTTCTCAACGGAAACCATGAAATCAAGAAGAGCTTGGAGTGAGGTATTACAGATTCTGAGACAAAACAACTTCCAACCCAGACTGATGTATCCTGCAAAACTATCCTTCAAATTCAATGGAGAAATAAAATATGTCCATGACAAAGAACAACTGAAGAACTTCATGAGTGCCAAACTAGCATGGCAAAAAGCACTAAAAGATATTCTAGACAGAGAAAAAAGTGACCACAATCCCAAGAATAGAAATAAACCCTCAAACAGAACAAGTAAGTAAACAGACAGCAAAAGAAGAAAAACAACAAGTAAATCACATGGCTAGAATAAGCCAACATATAATCATTATAACCATTAATGTAAATGGCCTCAATTCACCAGTCAAAAGGAAAAGATTGGCAGAGTGGATTGAGGAACACAATCCAATGGTATGCTGTATACAGGAAACACATTTTACTCAAAAGGAAATCCACAGGCTGAAAGTCAAAGGATGGAAAATAATTCTCCATGCAACAGGTCCCCAGAAAAAAGCATGGGTAGCTACTATGTTTGCAGACAATGTAAACTTCAAACCAAAAACAATCAAAAGAGATAAAGAAGGCCATTACATACTAGCTAGGGTAAAGCTGCAAGAGGAAGAGATAACAATCCTAAACATTTATGCACCAAACAATGGAGCACCTAACTTTACAAGTCAAATCTTCACAGACGGGAAAAATCAAATAACTAATAACACTATTGTAATAGGGGAACTAAACACCCCTCTGACGCAAAGAGACAGGTCAACCGGACAGAAACTCAGCAAGGAAATAACAGACCTGAACCAAAAGTGTGAACAAATGCACTTAGTAGATGTATACAGAGTGTTCCACCCCACAGCATCAGAATACACATTTTTCTCAGCTGCACATGGGTCTTTCTCCAAAATAGACCACATTTTAGCCCATAGAGCACACCTACCTAAATGCAAAAGAATTCAAGTTACCCCATGCATATTATCGGACCACAATGCAATAAAATTGGAAATTAATGACAAAGAGAACTCCAAAAACCACATAAACACGTGGAAATTAGACAACAACCTACTGAATAACCAATGGGTCACACAAGAAGTTAAAGAAGAAATTAAAAATTACCTACAAATAAATTAAAATGCAAGTACAACCTATCAGAATCCATGGGATGCAATGAAAGCAGTCCTCAGAAGGAAATTTATAGCAATGAAATCATATACAAAGAAAATAGAAAGAGAGCAAATAAATAACCAAATGATACACCTCAAACTCTTAGAAAAAGAGCAACAAGCCAAACGAAGAGCCCAAAGAAGGGAGGAGATTATAAAACTCAGGGCAGAAATTAATGCAATAGAGATGAAGAAAACTCTACAAAAAATTAGTGAATCAAAGAGTTGGTTCTTCGAAAGAGTAAATAAAATTGATAAACCCCTAGCCAACCTTATCAAAAAAAGAAGGGAAAGATCTCAAATTCATGCAATAAGAAATGAAAAAGAG